>JAODAL010017882.1:0-76367 GCA_025379985.1 Phyllomedusa bahiana | reverse complement strand
ATGATAGGGGAGTAAAGGACTCTGTGATATATAGGTTTTAAAAGTAGAGGGAAACTCGCTCTGTGATGTATGGATTATTGTAGAGGAGAGAACAGCCTCTGTGATAATAGGGATATATATAGGGAGAGAGCTGACTCTGTGATATAGGGTTATATGATGGGGAGTGAAGCTGAGCTCTGTGATATATAGGGTTAGATGATAGGGGGAGAGAAGCTGAGCTCTGTAAATATATAGGGTTATATGATAGAGGAGAGGAGCTGAGCTCTGTGATATATAGGGTTATATGATAGAGGGAGAGAAGCTGAGCCCTGTGATATATAGGTTATATAATAGATGGGGAGAAGCTGAGCTCTGTGATATATAGGGTTATATGATAGAGGAGAGGAGCTGAGCTCTGTGATATATAGGGTTATATGATAGAGGAGAGGAGCTGAGCTCTGTGATATATAGGTTCTTGATAATGGGGAGAAGCTGACTCTTTGATATATAGGGTTATATGATAGAGGAGAGGAGCTGAGCCTGTGATATATAGGGTTATATGATAGAAGAGAGGAGCTGAGTCTTGATTATGGGGTTATATGATAGAGGAGAGGAGCTGAGCTCTGTGATATATGGGTTATATAATAGAGGAGAGGAGCTGAGCTCTGGGGAAATATAGGGTGTAAACGAAAACAGCCTGTCCGCCGCCCACTGGGGGGACGACGGCCTGATTGGGGTGTATCTCGACGTTGCACGGCCCCCTGGGGGGTGCACAAGGTCAGCCGATACGGTTCCACTGTTCACCCCTGTCCACACGGGCACAGGGAGAAGAAGGGAGGACGAGAGAACACTTTCCTTGTCCAGAACCCTGAACGGCTGCCACCAGTTTTCTAGTTTAGTGATCAGGGCGGTCCTGGCAGGAGCCTGACCCTGCAAACAAACTTACCCTAAGGTATATCCTATTGGTCCAATCCCAACATGAACATGTTTCAATCCACAATAAAGGATCTCATCAGGGGAGAATAACAAAAAGCACAAAGACCATAGGGCAAAGCATACAGCTAAGATATAGCAAGTACACTGAAAAGCCAAGAAAACCTCAGTAGCTGTATTGTGTATATTCACAGAACCCAGTAGCATCAAAATAGGCACGACGCAAACTGGGTGCTTAGACGAGGCCACAGAGGTGACAAACAGGCATCAATAGATGTACAAACAGATCCTGCAAAGCAATGGTGCCGCAGGAGGGTCCCACACCTGTAAGGGTGTCCCAGCAGTGGCTGAGTGAACACTGCTGGGACACCCTTACAGGGTGTGGGACGTCCCTGCGGCACCATTGCTTTGCAGGATCTGTTTGTACATCTATTGATGCCTGTTTGTCACCTCTGTGGCCTCGTCTAAGCACCCAGTTTGCGTCTTTGCCTTTTTTTGATGCTACTGGGTTCTGTGAGATACACATTACGCTACTTGAGGTATCTTGTGCTTTTCAGTGTACTTGCTATATCTTAGCTGTATGTTTTTCCCCTATGGTCTTTGTGCTTTTGTATTCTCCCCTGATGAGACCCGGTATGCGAATAGTAGGTGTGGGAGGTACCGCTCCTAGGCGCCCGTGGGTGTCGACCAACATCTTAAGCATCTGCTTCAGGGTGGCATTGAACCGTTCACACAGGCCATTAGTCTGTGGGTGGTACGGGTTGGCCACCAGATGTTGCACCAGTATCAGCTTACACAAGGACTCCATTAACTGCGACATGAACTGGGTCCCCCGGTCAGTGAGCATTTCCTGGGGAAAGCCCACTCGAGAGAAAATCTCCAGTAAGGCGGTGGCCACCTTGTCAGCCCGAATGGACGACAAGGCTACCGCTTCCGGTACCGAGTGGCATAGTCTACTACCGTCAGTACGAAGCGTTTCCCGGAGCTGCTGGGAATGGACAGCGGTCCAATTAAATCCACAGCCACCCTCCTGAAAGGGCTGTCTATGATAGGCAGAGGTACCAGTGGGGCTTTGGGCCTCGGCCCCGCCTTCCCCACCTTATGACAGGTGTCGCACGAACGGCAGTAGGCAGCCACATCAGTCCCCATCTTTGGCCAGTAGAAATGCTGGGCCAGCCTTTCCTTGGTCTTGGTGATCCCTAGGTGTCCGGCCATCGGAAATCTCATGCAAAACCCCGCAAACAACTCCGCCCTGAACGGATAGGGTACCACCAAACCGTTGGTCCCTGGGCCACGCCTCCGGTGAACCCGGTGGGACCGTCACGTGGTTACAGCCGTCCTTGGTCCCAGACACCGCGCGGTGTCTGAGTCCAAGGGTGGCTGTGCCCCTGCTCCTTGAGAGCTTTCAGGCTGTCGTCAGCTGCTAAAGCTGCCTGAAATTCTCGACTAGACGTGGCCAGAATGGATGAGACTGCCACGTCATCTGTCGGCTCCATGAGACCTATCTCCTGGCCCTCACCTACCCTGGCACTTACCTGGTCGATGGGAGGTTTACCGTCGGGCCCATGAGGGCCCACCAGGCTCCTCGCCCTACCACTGCGCATGACAGCGCCCACAACCGCTGCAACCCGCTGGTGGGGCTCCCTCTCCCTCAGCGTCTATATAAGTCGCCAGTCTGCTTGGCCTAACCTGGCCCTCTGACATCCTGTTTGTGGGGAGACCCTGCTCTGTGGCATTTCCTGGGAGCCCTGCCTCACCTGCATGCTCCCCCACTGTAGCTGTCTGCCCCCTGTCTGCCCTGGCTGTGGGGAGACCCTGCTCTGTGGCCTTACCTGGGAGCCCTGCCTCACCTGCATGCACCCCCACCACAGCTGTCTGCACCCTGTTTGTCTCCTCTGATGCCACACCAGAGGACAACAAATCCCAGCAGGCTTGCTGGACACATCCCGCTGCCCTATTGCAACCTGCTGACCTTATCTCCTCTCCACAGGATGGAGAGGAACACATCATATCACCGACCCCCATACTCCCCTCAGTAGGCATGTTAACAACATTGTCCACAATATTAACATGGTTGGATGACACATCACAATTAGGGGGAGCAGACCTTGGGGCTTCAGGGGCCTCAAAACGGGCTACCAGCCGCCCCAAGTCTGTCCCTAACAAAATACTAGCTGGAATGTTCGGCGATACCCCCACCTCCGCTTTCCCCTGCCCAGCACCCCAGTCCAAATACACCCTGGCAACTGGCAGCGCCGGCACAACGCCTCCAATTCCGGAGACAGCGCAGGTCTTTCCGGGTATCATGTCCTTTGGGGACACCAGCTCAGGCCGCACCACAGTCATCTCTGCGCCGGTGTCCAAGAGTCCCATGGCAACAGACCGGCCTACGGTGACTGGCTGGTAGTTATCAAGAGGCCTTACCCCATCCCCACCCACACACAAAACATTGGGGGGCCTTGGAAAAGGGGACTGGGACGGGCCCTTCTGGCGCTGGGGACATGCGGCCTTGAAATGTCCTGGCTGTTTGCAAAGGTGACAGAGTCGTGGTTCCCCCACAGACGTGGAAGCATGGGCTGGGGGCCCCCTGGGCTTAGGAGAAAGGACAACTCTTGGTCACTTGACACAAAAACTGCAACCTGAGTGCACCCAAAACCTTATATTTGCACTCTGACTGGTCTAGTGCTGAGTTAATCTTAAGACCCCAGCAGCAAAACCCACTGCTGGCAGTCCTTAGTGTTTGGGAGTAGGGAACGCGCACTCACAAACACTATTGTCTTGATCCCACCGCTGCCACCAATATGTGACGAAAACAGCCTAGTCCGCCGGCCCACTGGAGGGACGACGGCCTGACTTGGGGTGTATCTCGACGTTGCACGGCCCCCTAGGGGGTGCACAAGGTCAGCCAGATACGGTTCCACTGTTCACACGGGCACAGGGAGAAGAAGGGAGGACGAGAGAACACTTTCCTTGTCCAGAACCCTGAACGGCTGCCACCAGTTCTCTCGTTTAGTTATAAGACCGGTCCGTTACCGACTTATAACAGGGCCAGGAATCAACCCTTGGTTAGCTATATATCATTAGACCGAGTATAGGCGTGTGAGGCCGATGATCAAGACAGACTAACTCAGATTAAAGTTTTTTAGATTTTAATTAGCCTTGGAGGGCACACTAGACAAATATTATACAAAAGGATAATAAATATACAGGTTAAAGAGTCAAAGGTTCACATACAGTATGGTTACAGACAAAAGCAGTTAAAATGGGTCAAGTTACCTTTGGTTGGCTTGGTTCTGGGCCACATGGGGGGGCTTATGTGGCCTGGCTGCTGTGTATGGATGCTCCTGGGAAATGCTCTTAGGTACCCCCCTCCTGGATCAACGGGAGAGCCCAACGGGCTCCTGCTTATATCTGTTTAGAGGACAGCCCACATGGCAGCCCCTTTCACGCCCCCACATACCCTGGGACGTCTAAGAATCCCCACTCAGGCATGCAGTTTCTGATACAAACACAAAAATGGACCATAACGCGGCAGGGCATTGGCACAGAAAACCCAAACCAGTAGCACCATCAGAACCGGCTGGGCCCACACGACGCCCGATATCAGACACGCCTATCTTATGGGCCCGTAGGCGGTTCTGGATATCTCGGTCCCCCTGCGCCTTAGAAACCTGGAAATGGTGGCTGTGTGTGTGGGGAGTTCCTTGTTTTGCGATATGAACTCGCCATGGACCAGTTATGAGCGGATCGCCTATAAATCGATATGAAATATCGGAGACGGGTCGGCTAGGGTTGATTAATTGAAGTCTTTGAAGCTTGGAGGTTTGAGGCAGCATTTGTTCAGTGCTAATTGATGGAAATGAGGGTTCTTTTGAGGTTTCCCCATGTCCTGCTGTGTGCACATCCTATGGAGAGCATTTACAATGGGTCTTTGGCTGTGCTGATTAACATGTAAATTGCTTTCCTGGGGGTCTGGGGGTCTGACTTGTCTAGGTTGGCGGGAGGACTCATATTGAGTCAATTTTCTTCACATAGGGTTATATGATAGAGGAGGGAACCTAAGTGAGGGGATCATGCTCTACTTCAGTATGTCATAGTACAGGTTGGCATTCATGGTTCATAGGTGTTATAGTACTTGTCTTTTTATCAGGTTTTGAATTTAATAAATATTATGTTTTAATGAGAGCTATTTTTCTTCTGTGACTTTTTGATATCGAAAGCTTTCTCACTTCATATTGCGATATTTTCTGTGAGTTCTTTTTATCATTCATACATTATTTAACAATCTGGTGCAGTTTAGCCCATATAAATATTAATATTCAGATGATTTTGTGCTAATCTTTTAAATAAAATCTATTAAAGCATACATATATAGATGTAAAATTATGTATTTCACACAATGAACCATCAGTGCCCTTCTTGATATTCCAAAAAGTTGGGCGTTATGTAATCACCTCTGATACATAGCTGTGTTATATCGTCTTATACAGAATGGCGTCATCACAAATAGCAGCATGTGATGACCTTCAATACGGAGCTGTTATGTCATCCTATAAGCATGATGTCATCATATACAGTATAGCAGCATGTGGTCACCTATACCGAGGTGAGTTATGTCCTCCTATAGAGCATGATGTCATCATATTTTGCAGCATGTGATGACGTCCTATACAGAGGTGAGTTATGTCATCCTATACAGCATGATGTCATCATATACAGTATAGCAGCATGTGGTGACCTATACAGAGGTGAGTTATGTCATCCTCTATAGGATGATGTCATCATATATTGCAGCACGTGATGACTTCCTATACAGAGGTGAGTTATGTCATCCTATACAGCATGATGTCATCATATATTGCAGCATGTGATTGACATCCTCTACAGAGGTGAGTTCTGTTCTCAGATATTACGCATTAATTTTATAAAAAAGCAAGTTATATACTGCTGTGTAATTTTACAGACTTCTTCTTTAGCATGACATCATCATATACAGTATGTCTTCATAGTATAGAGGTGCCAGTGATGTCATTGGTCTGAAGATCAAGTTATTGCAGGAGCTTTAAGAATCTGAGGATGTCTCCTGATGTGTTAGGCTATGTCTCCACTGCATTGGTTTTTGGTCGGAAAAATCTGACTGTAACCAATGCCCACAGACTGCAATAGAAAATCCGACAGCACAGATTTTCTATTGTCGGATTTCCAAATTGCCAGTTTATTGAACATGTTCTCTATTCTAGTACAGTTCAATGTGCTAGGAATGCGTCAAAAACCAGGGTACAGTAAAATGCTGTTGGATTTCTGATGGCATTTTACAGTTGCCGTGTAGACGTAGGCAATGGCTCTGATTTACTATCTGATTTTTAAGCGGATTTGGTATTTAGAATCCGCAAAAATCCGACTGTATATCATTCTCAATAGAAAATCTCAGTTATACTCTACAGAGCTTGGAGTTTCTCGGGTCGGATTTCAAATCCGAAATCCGTTCAAAAAACTTAGAACGTTCTATAATCTGTCGTATTTCACTTGAAAATGCCGGATTATAGTTCAGTTCAATATTAATGGGTCACCAAAAAGCAAAAAACCGGTTGTACAATACTGGTCGGATTCTATAACAGAATCCGACGGTATTTTACAATTGCCAAGTGCACGTAGCCTTGAGCACTTTCTGATCTGTATCTGTATCAAATGAGGTGCATGTGTCACCCTCTGCTGGTCACAACAATTAATGGAGACCACAGAATGTAGCAGAAAGTGAGGTGAGAATATTACTGGACCTGCCCCTAGTGGTCACACGTTGAGATTTGCAGCTCATAGTTAACAGCTATATGTCCAGTTGATGAAGTCTCCCTGCAATATACTTATTCTATACATCTACAGGGTGCTGAGGTGCACACAGTTTGGGAGGAAGGTTACACCCCTTCTGTATTGTACATGGACCCTCACAGGTTCGTATTTTGCCGCTGTCACCTATCTTTTGAATTCCTAGCAGTTAACCAGCTTGTTGCGGTTTCCGGTTGACAGATTCAAACATATTAGTAAATATTCATAAGTTTCTATCTCCAGTTTAGGCTACACTGCTAGTATTTACAATCTCTGAGCAGTGTATATATATATTATTATGTATTGTATTATATATATATATGTTATATATATATATATATATTATATATATATATATATATATATATATATATATATATATTATATATATTGTATAATATATATATTGTTATATATGTGTGTGTAAATATATATATATATATATATATATATATGTCTCTGAGAGCTGTCCACAGGTGATATATATGCTATGATGTCTGAACTCTGTCTTAAGGTGTTGCGTTGTAACTCTTCTCAGCTTCTTCCATTGTTTATAAAGCCTTGAGATTCCTTGCAGCAGGAACAGATGTACTGGTGGGAGGGTTGTAGTGTCCCTCATCCACTGACCTATAGGAGCTGAGTGTTGCTGGAGTCATTCTTTGCACTCCTAGGCTGCTGCAACTGCTGCTGTGACCTTGCCTTGGACCTTATGCTATCTCTTTGCCTGGAGAACCAGATCTACGATGACACCTATTTTTTTTCAGCAGTGAGGGAAAAGTTGCCAAGTACGTTGTCTTCCAGGATATGATCAAACATCCCACAAGTATAAATAGGAGAAAACCCTGAGCCGTGGAGTCAGTTCAGAGGAAACAGCTGAGATCCCTGGAACTTGTACTGCTGGAGCCCAAAGCTGAGCACAGGTAGGACCTTCCATCCTCTGTATATGACATGACTGCTGAAGCCAGAGCTGACCCCAGGTAGGACCCTCCATCCTCTGTAAATAACATGACCGATGTAGCAAGAGCTGACCCCAGGTAGGACCCTCCATCCTCTGTATATAACATGACAGATGGAGCCAGAGCTGACCCCAGGTAGGACCCTCCATCCTCTGTATAGAACATGACCGCTGTAGCCAGAGCTGACCACAGGTAGGACCCTCCATCCTCTGTAAATAACATGACCTGAAGCCAGAGCTGACCCAGGTAGGACCTCCATCCTCTGTATATAACATGACTGTTGGAGCCAGAGCTGACCCCAGGTAGGACCCTCCATCCTCTGTAAATAACATGACCGCTGAAGCCAGAGCTGACCCCAGGTAGGACCATCCATCCTGTGTATATAACATGACCATTGAAGCCAGAGCTGACCCAGGTAGGACCATCCATCCTCTGTATATAACATGACCGCTGAAGCCAGAGCTGACCCCAGGTAGGACCCTCCATCCTCTATATACAACATGACTGTTGGAGCCAGAGCTGAGCACAGGTAGGACCCTCCATCTTCTGTATATAACCTGACCTCTGATGCCACTTGGAGCCAGAGCTGACCCCAGGTAGGACCCTCCATCCTCTGTATACGACATGATCGCTGGAGCCATAGCTGAGCACAGGTAGGACACTCCATCCTTTGTGTATAACATGACCACTGGAGCCCAGGGTTGAGCTCAGGTAGGACTCCCCATCCTCTCTATATAACATGACTGTTGGAGCCAGAGCTGAGCTCAGGGAGGACCCTCCATCCTCTGTGTACGACATGATCGCTGGAGCCATAGCTGAGCACAGGTAGGACCCTCTATCCTCTGTATATAACATGACTGCTGGAGCCAGAGCTGACCACAGGTAGGACCCTTCATCCTTTACCCAAATTATGTATATAAAATAACTACTGTAGCCCAGGGTTGAGCTCAGGTAGGACTCCCCATCCTCTCTATATAACATGACTGTTGAGGTCCAGAGCTGAGCACAGCTAGGACTCCAATCTAACATATATAACATGACTGCTGAAGCCACAGTAAAGCACAAGTGGGACTCACCAACCTCTTAACATAACAGGACTGCTGGTGTCTTGATCTTCTCCGGGGTTGGACTCTCCACTTCCAAAATATCCTTTTTTTCTGACGACTGCTGTAGCCCATTTTTGAGCACAAGCAGGACTTCTCTTCCTTCCCTGTGATTGCAGGAGCACTGGTAGCACTTTTCATCTTCTGTATATAGCATGACTACTAAAGTCCAGAACTAGAACTGAGCTAAGGTAGGACCCTTCATGCTCTATACAGGACTGCTGGAACCTAGAGCTGATCACAGGTAGAACCCCCAAACTCTAAGTTTAACAAAACCTATGGATCCAAAGCTGATCACAGGTAGGACACTCCTATCTTCTGGATGTATAAATAACTGCAAGAACCCAGTGATAAACACAGGTGGACCCTCCATCATGTGCATATAACAGGACTTCTGGAGCCAGAGCTGAGCACAGGTTAGACCACCCCCACCTCCATCCTCTGTATATAAAATGACTGCTGGGACCCCTTTTGCCTCATCCTCTGTAAATAACATGACTGCTGAAACCAGAGTTGACCACAGGTAGGATCTGCCATTCTTTGTATATAACAGGACTTCTACAGCACACAGCTGAGTACTGGTAGGACCATCAGTCCTCTGTATGCAACATGACTGCTGGAGTCCAGAGCTAAACAAGGGTAGGAAGCCGCCCACCCAACCTCTGCCTATGATATGACTGCTGGAGTTGTAGTCTGTGGTCTTGATACTGCTTGAGTAGTAGCTATTCATACATTGAGTAGTATTCTCTGGCTGCACATGTAGTAGCAGTTACTGATAATCTACGTAGTAGTATTTTTTGACCATATATTTAGCTTTATTCTCTGGTCATATATTATGTTGTATTTGGGGTAGTCTCTGCTCATACCTGGAATCTTAAGGTCAATTATGAAACATAGTTTCTGAACATTAAATGAGTAATGATTTCTATATACGGTATTTTCGGACTTTAAGACGCACCGGACCATAAGACGCACCTATGGTATTTTTCGGACTTTAAGACGTACCACCATTTTCCTCCCAAATTTGGGGGGAAAAAAGTGCGCCTTATAATCCGAAAAATAGGGTAAGTTTGAGAGTTCTTTTTTTTATTACTTTTGGATTTTGTTATTTTTTTTCTGTTACATCAAAATAGGGTTAAGGTGGCTCCCACAGTTCACTGGTTGCTGTAATATCAAGTGTGAGTACTTGTTATTGGCCTATTTGTAAAAATAAATCTACCATGTCTAATACTGTAACTTAAATGACCATATACATATAGACATATACCCTTTCTATGCTGGATTACATAAATTCCCTATCCAGAGTTTTCAGTACTTTCTGGTGCACGTCACAGTGTTTCTCCCCATCTGGTAAAGCTCATGTAGTAACCGCTGTCCATTCCGGGCAATATTACAGTATAATATCTTGGACTGACCCCATCCTGCATCCCTCCCCTGCTGATTAATACTCGTCTCAGCTGTGGTTAGGGGTCTAGGATACAGAACTGGGGGATAGCTGGAGATGGAAGACGAGGATTTGGCTCTGACATTTTTTATGGTTACTGTGATTCACTGTATGAGAGAGAATATTCCATGGGGCCTCTGTTCCAGCTAAGCCTCCAACCTCCTCTGTAGATGTCAGAGACAAATATTGCTAAGGAATCAGATCTGCTGATAGAACTGCACCCAGGTGTTTACATAGCAGATTAGAGGGATGCAGAAGAGATCATGCTATTAATGTAGATCCCCTGATTCAACTTATAATGCAGCCAATGTAAATTAGGTGCTTTACTTTACTATCTTATGTGCCACATTTTATACTTCAGTCACAATCCTGCAAACCTCTGGGGATACCAGCCAGGATCCTATCATGAACCCCTACTCTGACAGATCAGCCTTAAAGGGGTTGTCTCGCTACAATGATTGGGTTTTAATTTAAAGATCTTTAAAAAACAAGCAGCTTTGCAATATATGTTCATTACAAATGTCCTACTGATTTTGAGCTAGCCCTGTTAGTATTACTACATCAGCTTCTCAAATCTCTATAGTAGCCGACCTGTTGATCCTTATCTTACTGGCTGTCAGGTCTGAATGACTCATCACCTTTGAAGACAGGTCGGAGCAGAGAGCCCCTCCCGCACAGAATGCTTCTGGAGTGGAAGGAGGGGGAGGGAGGACTCTGGCGTCTGTGTCCATGCAGCCTGGATTAACCCTGTGTGTCCCTGCTTCCTCCTGCTCTCTATACAGATAGATGTGACAGCAGTGACCCTGTCTGTTACTATAATCATGATATGTCTTTGGAACTGTGACTATACTAATACTATACAGATCAGGCATGTGAATACTTTATGCTCTCCTGTATTAGTGAGACATCCTGAGTATAGTAACACTTCCCTTGTTGTTGCTGGAGATGTGGAGACTTGTAAGCTAAGCAGGGGATATAGGAACACTTGCATCCTCTCTGCTCTGTTATTAGCACACCACTTCACCTTCCTCTCTACACTCATAGATCAGCCCTCTCCTGTAACAGACCTAGGCAGGCACACACAGGGTGAACTCTGAGAGCAAACCCCCTCCCCCCCCCCCTGTATAGAAGTTACGTAGCTGCCTGTGTGCTGATGGGAGGGGGGAGAGGGAGCAGAAGAGACAGACCAAGAAGCACGCCCCTCAGTTCAACTTACCAGGGACACTGACAGGCTGAAAGCTCGTAATGAGACAACTCCTTTAACCATGCCATGTACTAAGCCCAGATTGTGAACCAGCAGGCGTTATAGAGAGTTGTGAAGTACTGCATTCCTTTGAAACAGATTGTGCTTGCAGCTTTGGATGCAACTGGAGTATAGGATGTGCTGTAATTTAGGATATGTAAAGCTAAGACTTTGTTGTTTGTGGGACAGTTGTATCTAAGTCTTTTCTGTGAGATACTGTGTTGCTATATCTAAGCCTATCCTGTCTGATACTACAGTGCTCTATGTAAAGCTATCATGTGCAATACTGTCTGCCAGGACCCTGTATCTAAGCCTGTCATGTGTTATGCTGTTTGTTTAGCTACTGTAGCTAAGCTTATGATATGTGCTACTGTCTGCTGAGCTGCTGTATCGTAACCTATCACGTGTGATACTGTCTGCTGAGCTGCTGTATCTAATCCTATCATGTGTTATACTAATTGCGGTAGCTAAGCTTCTGATATGTGATACTGTCTGCTTAGCTGCTGTATCTTAGCCTATCATGCGTGATACTGTCTGCTGAGTTGCTGTATCTCATCCTATCATGTGTGATACTGTCTGCTGAGCTGCTGTATCGTAACCTATCACTCACGTGTGATACTGTCTGCTGAGCTGCTGTATCTTATCCTATCATGTGTTATACTAATTGCTGTAGCTAAGCTTCTGATATGTGATACTGTCTGCTGAGCCGCTGTATCTTAACCTATCATGTGTAATAGTGTCTGCTGAGTGGCTGTCTCTAATCCTATGTGTGCTAGTGTTTGCTGGGCGACTGTATTTAAGCCTATTGTGGTATACTGTTTGCTGAACTGATATATCTAAGCTTGTCATTTGTGATACTGTCTGCTGAGCTGCTGTATCTAAACCTATCATGTGGTATACTGTTTGCTGAGCTGATGTATCTAAAACTATCATGTTGTATACTGCTTGCTGAGGTGCTGTATCTAAGCTTGTCATTTGTGATACTGTCTGCTGAGCTGCTGTATCTAAGTCTATGTGTGATACTGTTTGCTGGACGGCTGTATCTAAGCGTATCATGTGGTATACTGTTTGCTGAGCTGATGTATCTAAGCCTGCCATATGTGATACTGTCAGCTTATTTGCTGTATCTAAGTTTATACATCATCGGATGGTTTTGTCCCTCTACCATGTATCAGGAATGTGTTCCATGAGGGGTTAAGTCGTTTGACGCTTGTGGAATGTTCCACTTTTCCCCCTTGAACATTTCCGGTTTCAGTCTTATGGGAAAATCGCAGTTTACATATTTATAAAGCCAAATGTGCAGCGCTGAATGACTTAGGACAGGGGCCGGCTGTAGCTCATCCTGGAGACCACCAGAGTGCTCCTCACAATGATCTTGTCTGCAATGACAGAGCTCTGTCACTGGGACGTCATTCATATACTATATGGAATTCCTGTACAGTGTGATGTCATCGTATATGGCGATATGACATCACTGGGTGGAGGCCTCACTTCTGATATCATATGTAATATGTATGTCTGATGCTCTAAAACACAGGGATTTGCCCCGGCATGAGTCAATAATTTATCAAATCTAATCGAATAATCAAGCTTTTTACCCATAGCAACGATTAGAGCCCAGGTTTCATATTGTGAGCCACCCTGGAACACTTAAAGCTCTTACTGCTTGCTGTGGGACAGTTGTTATAAATAACCCATTATGAAGGGGCAAATTTTACAACTCATTTAGTGATCAAGCCCAGAGCTGAGTAACGGAGAACTTTTCTATGATACCTAATATATAAAGGGTAAACACACCATAGAGGCAGAAGTAATGGGGTCAAGGTGGTACGGTGAAATGGTCACCAATGATGCTAATGAACTCTGAACCATTGGATAATAAATATGACACTGGTCCAAGTGGACTATTTCCATTGTGAGTTTGTGGTTGTCTCCTTGATGAATGTCATTATCAACTGGTCTGGTCATTTAGAGACACATAGGTACAATGCTCATCAGTGAGTGATTGTTACTGTTGGGGGGAGCAGGGTTGTCCTGTGTTAGGGAAGGTGGGGAAAGGGCTCTGTTGTAATGCATTGAGGAGCAAAGTGGGATTGATTGTCTTTTGATGGGGTGATAGAGGGCTCAGTTGTAATGCATTGAGTTATCCTGTTGTGGGGGGCATAGAGAGCTCAGTTGTACAGTGTGGCATAGTGAGCTTAGTTGTCCTATGTAAAGAGAACCCACGGCACTCCTTTAGATACCTTTACGTTAAAGATTTATTGAGCATTTTTCACAAAGACATTAACTCTCCATTTAAATCAAGTACATGAGTATGAAGAATATTCCCACGGTCCAAAAATGTTTCGGCCAGATGGGCCTTTGTCACTAGGGACCTATGAAGGTGAGAGCAGGAAGGACAGAGCAGAAGAGTGATTAGATGTCCAGTGATGGGAAAGTAGAAGGCTCTATTGTCCAGTATGGAGGATCATAGGGGTTTTAGTTGTACTGTGATGGGAGGATAGGGGGCTCAGTTGTCCTGTGTTGAGAGCCACAGTGGGCTTAGCTGCTTTGTGAAGGGTGGGATAGAAGGTTCAGTTGTCCTGTGTGGAGGAGCAGAGTAAGAGTAGTTCTACTGTGATAGGAAGATAGATGGATCAGTTGTCCTTTGTTGGGGGGCAGAGTGGACTTAGCTGTTTTATAATGGAGGGATGGAGGACTTTGTTGTCGTGTGATGGGTGGATATGTTGCAGACCATAGAGGGCTTCACTGTTCTGTGATAGGGGGGGGGGGGTACAGGGCTCAGTTGTCCTTTGTTGGGGGTATAGTTGGCTTAGATGGTCTGTGATTGGGGAGATGATGATCTCAGTTGTTGCAGACAAATTACTTTGGCCTTCAGTAATAAAGACTGGTATCTCATACAAAGTTTCGTCAAATTTATTCAGAGGTGCATGCCACCTCATACGTTTGATGTGTTAAAGTCTTTAAAGTCAGAAATGGAAATCTATGCCTCCTATTGGCAGTCATAGATCTGTGCTAAAATTTGCACCACTCTCTGGCTCTAGAATTTAGTTTGGGACAAGAGAAAGCAGAAAGACATTGTCCTATTAGTTATACAGCAACTGTTTGTTCATTCAAGCATTATATGACGTATATGGGGACCTCAACTATGCCAGTATCAGCATAACCTGTATCAACATTTTTCCAAGGCCAACTACTAGTAAAACCGTCCACTATTATCTGCCCATTTCAAAGCTGGCAAGTGCCTTAGAAAGTTAGAAATATGAAGTGGTCCAATATTTTTTACCTATGGAAAAAAGTAGGTACAGAGCTGTTGCTAAAAGCCTACCCTTTGCTTGACAGTTCATTTCACCTAAGGTGGTACAGTAGGCTTAGAGATTACACGTGCACTTGATGGCATAATAACTCTAGAATATTGCAGATCATCAGCTTGGTTTTCTTGAGCAATCTCTTCTGGGGGTCCAGGGGACTATGCTCTATTCTTTCCTTCAAAATAAGGCTGGCGTTACATTGACAATGTGGTATCTCTTGTAGCATCTATGCTTGCAGGAGGAGCACACACTCTTATAGGCCTTTGATCAGGCTATGGGGCATAGTTCACTACTCACTGAACTTGTATCTTGGCTGATACGTTAACCTATCCACAATATGCAGGCACTTACGTATCTTTATGGCTTTTTAGTGATGTCTTCAGGGCTCCACAGTCCCTCATGCTCAATCTCTCTGGATCCATGGTTCCAAACACTTTTCACAGATGCTTTTCTGGACCACAGCTGCTCACAGCTTGGTGCCAAATGCTGCTTTCTATGGATATGCCTCAGCTCCACCTTGTTGTGGCAAAACATTTCCGTCTTACATGGGGCTCCAGAGGTATCCATCTCCACTGACTGATAATTACTTCTCCTGAAGAATGACATCCAGAAATCTCATCCCTCAAACAGTGACACCAACTTATGCAACAGTTAGTCAGATCTTAACAAGAAAGCTTAGCAGGTACAGGGACTCTGTGGAACACAACACAATTGTATCATATACATCACATAACGTGGTACAGAAAAGCATCACTGAACAATGCACTTTTTCACACTATTATGTAATGGGGCAGGTATAAGTTACATAAGGTGTTGGGTGGATTATAATTTCGTTTGTCCCCATTTTAGACTCTTGGATATAATGTTAATTCTTCTATTCTTGCATCCTAGACTTGATCTTTCCCAGCACCTCCTGGTAACAGCTTGTTCATCGTTATCTTCATCATGAGTCTGTGGCTTTTGCTGCTCAGCGCCCACCTCCTGTTGGACCAGTGTCACTGCATGTTCCTGGCCAATAACACCTTCTTGGAGAACTTCCTGAGCAAATACAAGGACAGCGCCCCACACTCTAGAAGCCGAAGAGCCATATCCAGGTCTGATAAGGAGGAAATCCTGCAACTCCATAACAAGCTTCGAGGACAGGTCCACCCATCAGCTTCCAACATGGAGTACATGGTGAGTCCACTCCTCTCCTGCAATACCTTGCTGATTAGAACCAACAAAGTATCAAAAAATCATATCTGTTCCTGGGAATGCTGGGGGACAACCACCAGTCCTGGGGTCCTGAATGACAAGGCTCTTGAGTCCTATACACAAATAGGAAGTTAGGTATTAAAGAGGTTGTCTCACTACACTGATTCATCGTACCTCAGTGCTGTTTCTTGGTTTCATTTTTAATTCAGGGGCGTGTTCACTGTATCCTACTAGGCTGCAGTAGAAGCCAGGTCTGTAGCTATAGCAACCAGCGCTGGCAGCCTATCAGGAGAGATCAAACAGGTATGTAGCTATAGCGACCTGAGGAGCTGATGCAACCTATACAAGAGGGGATATCTAGGAATAGGTAGGACACTGTTAATGGACATATATTGCAAAGTGACTTGTTTTTTGCAAGATCTTTAACATAAAAAGCAATCCTTGTAGTGAGACAACCCCTTTAAGGACTCTGGTCCTTCTGGTTGTTACTCAGATTTGTAAAGCAAGTGTTCCATAACTTAGAGGGTCAGATTTGAGGGGGTCTGACCCTAAAAGATAGATAGATTTATGGTCTGTTCTCTGGTGGTAATCGGCACAGAGCCCCTTCTCTTTCATGCCTCTTGGGATCTATATTGGTCACAGAGGATTTAACTTTTTCATAGCTGAGAATGGAGCGAGAACTCACAAATGGAACAAGACAAAACCGAATATTTGGGTTTTGGATATTAAGGCTGAGTAGTGACACAGTGTTCTCTGACTCTGCTGCACGCGCCATTCTCCAAATTCTCCAGGATCTTATCAGAATGAAAGAGTTTTATGTCTAAGAAAAAAAGTATAAGACCGCTACAAAGAGGCAGCTTAGAATAAGGAGACCAGCGCTGACCTGCTTAGTACTGGGGGCTATACATAGAATATTTCTCCATCAAATTGTGACCTATATTATTATGTCATATACTCTATGGAAATAAGAACACTGTCCAAATGATTGTTTTGTAGCCAGTGAAGTTATAGTAGCAGTGTCTTCCCTGTGGTACAGAGTATTTCTGGAGACGAATACAGATCATGTGAGAGTCTGAGACTGAGTCTTTATACAGTAAATAAAGCAAGGTTATCTTAGCAGAACAGAGTATTTTAGAGAAGGAGTTTGCAGATCTTATAGGGGTTTACAGACTGAGAGGTAAACAGTAGAAGGAGTTGAGTCCTCCCAGCAGTACAGAGTATTTAAGTCGAGGGGTTTACTGGCGTGGTGTGGTCACAGTTATTTAATGGATGTGCAATCTGTAAATTCTCTGTACTGGCTGCTCATTACTCCATTATGCCAGTCATGTGGATAATGGACTCAACCTAGCGGAATAATATAAAATGGCAAATTTCTCAAAAAGAGCAGAAATATCAGTGTAATAAGCTGCCATGTCCATGCCTCATGCGGGTATCATCGGATTAAGAAGAGTAACATAAGATTTTCCTGCATTTGAAATCCATCAGTGTTTATTCCCCGGCCTCCTCCACTACCATAGATCAGTGTAGAGCAGTGCCACCTACTGGATATACAACCATGAAAAATACAATATTCAGCTTCTCTACCACCTCTCCCAGAAATCCTTCATCTCTTGTGTATTCACGGATCGGACACAAAGATGCATAGAAGAGTGTTCTTGCAGAAAACAAAAACCTTCAAGTCCGTGGTCCTAGCAGGGCACAGCTTTCCAGTGTAGACAAGACACTAAAAATAATACACTTTAAAACATTTTATACACCTTTGATAGAACCTGCCAAAATATTGTATTGCTCTAAATAATTGCTATGCCATAACAGCCTGGACTTTAAAGGGGGGTTCACATTAGCAGTGAAAGGGTTATTATGGCTACAAGAATAGATTAGGTGAAAAATATCTAAAGCCAGAGTCAGTTCTATTGGAGGTAACTTCTCTGCCCACAGAGGCGGCCGGGCAAGAAAGAGCCTCATTCTAGGGCTGTGGAAAAGTACAGGGAAGAGCTGGCAGACACAGCCGGAATGTTTGCCATGAAAATTACAGCCTCAGGACCTCACTTCATGGTCCGAGGTGACCTGAAGTGACTTCACCAGAGGGAGCATTTTAGGAGAAGGGAAGTGGCAGGTAGAGGAGTTGCGTACTATCTGCTGCATCATCAGATCATGCACCCACCAGAGCCACACATGGCGCACACACCCTATACTAATGGCTGTGCCATACAAACAAAACGTCAGAACCGTGGGTGTTGATCCGACATTTCAGCTCCTTGCCCTACACAGATCTCTACAAAACCTTCATATAAAAACAGGCCTCAAATTCGACAGTACCACTGTGCAGGAAGTACTAGAGCGCTAAATGTTATTTTATTGATTTAATCAGCTGCAGGGTGATTTTTTACAATCTGATTGCCTAGGTGAGCTCCTCTTTTGAATATACCCTGTTTCCCCGAAAATAAGACAGTGTCATATTAATTTTTGCTCCTAAAGACGAGCTAAGACTTCTTTTTAGGGGATGTCTTATTTTTCCATGAACAAGAATTCACATTTATGGTTGAACAAAAAATCAATATGTATTAATATACTGTAGTGATTTCATCACATGCATCAGCATAAGCAACCAAACTTTGAACTGTATCAAAAAAATGCACTAGGTCTTATTTTCGGGGGATGTCTTATTTTTGGAGAAACGGGGTACTGAGGGTTTGGTTAACCACAAGGTGATTTAGTCTTATGATACTCTAGAGATATGATTAGCTTTAGGGTGACTTACTTCTATGAATACACTGAAGGTTTGGTTAACCAGAGGGTGGATAACCTTATGATACTATAAAGATATGATTGGCTGGAGGGTTATCTACACTTTTGAATATACTGAAGGCTTGGTTAATCATAGGATGATTTAGACTTATGATATTTTAGAGATCTGATTGGCTGTTGAGTGATCAACTCCTATGATTTTATTGAAGGTTTTGTCTTATGATAATATAGAAATATGATTGACTGTAGGGTGATTTACGTCTTTGAATGTACTGAAGGTTTGGTTTACCTTAGGATGATCTAGTCTTATGTTATTCTAGAGATCTAATTGTTTGCCAGGTGATCCATTCTTTTGAATGTATTGAAGGTTTGATTAACCATAGGATGATCTAATCTTATGAAATTCTAGTGATCAATTGTATGGTGAAGGTTTCGTTAAAACAGGTTTGGTTAACCATCACAGTGTTGTGATAGTCTACAGATCTGATTGTCCGCAGAGGGATCTGGTCCTGTAGATATTTCTAATGATCTATATATCCCAGTGTAATATGCGCTGTTGCATTGAATCTTAGTTGGTTCTACCCCAAGTGTCTGGTTGGTCCCAGGGTGGATTAGCCCTGTGTGTGTCTTCTAGGTTGTAACGACTTCATTTTCTGCATAACTTAGGGCACAAAACTTGTCATGTCCCCTTATTAAAACTTCGGTCTCAATGCTGCACTCATAGTCTTGAATACTGATTGCCAGTTCCTCTATGCAAATGACCTCTCCTCCAGACAGAAGAAAGTTGACTGTTTAGTTCCATTAATTTGCATACTTTTTCCCAGGAAGCATTGCTGTGTCTATAAGACTACCTATGCTGCCTGGTGTTCTCCACAATGAGAAACTATATCCCCTGGCAGCTCAGTTTCCCAAGTGGCCAGTAACGTTATTTGTATTGAAACTGACATGTATCACTTGACTTGCTCATTGATGTATATGGATAGCTGGAATATAGTAGTGTGTACAGCTTAGGGTCCATTGGTATAACTATAGCTGCAGCAGTGGCCATAGCAACTTCCATGAGACCCAGAGGATGGGGGGGGAGGGTGTTTCTGTTGTGCAGTACGTGGGCTCTCTGATATATGGCGATATTATGCATACCTGTAATTATTGCTGCTTAAAAGAGTTTTGCCACAATGTAATGTTGACGTGGGATCCTCCAAAATGGGTATTTAATCACTATTCTAAATATATGTGATTACAAAAAGTGAAGCCTATGAGAGCTACAGCATTGTTCAGTCCACCTTAGTTTCCTGAAAGTTTACATTAGACATGACCAGAGGAGCTGACAGGAGCTGATCTGGCCGCGCTTGCATGTTTTGCACTTCTTATCTGATGACAGGGAACATGAATGAGCTTTCAGGGGGCTGTGGAGAAATTGCAGTGTATGAGTCATTCTGCTGTATAGAGAATCCACTGTTGTAATGTTATTATTTGAGTAAAATTTTGAGACGCTCCCTTCTTCATCACTCTCTGCTCACCACCTCCCTCTCACCCCTGCAGCGTTCATGACTCAGCATGATTTGTTTATATTCTCCCCTGAGCTGATAAGGAGGTAAGGAACTCACTTCCTGGCAAAACCCCTTTAAAGGTGTTTTACCACAAAGTAAAATTGTTGTGGGAAACTTGCAAATTAAGTAATAAACATTTTCACCATTCAATATTATTAAAAATTCTGGACTATTTTTGTTTTAGCTGCTTCGTGCTTAGTGAGCCATAGTGTACAGCTCCTCTCCAGGGGATACGACCAGTGATGAGAGCTCCTCAGTCTTGCCACACATGCTCAGACATCACCTCTCCTCTCAGGCAGCTACTGTCATTCTATTCCCCGCCTATTAATCACACACACTTACTGCGAGCGAGTGTTCAATTCCAGGTTATCTCCTTCTATTTCTGTCCTCTGAACTCCTTAGCAATTAGTCAAACAATGCAAATAAATAAAAAGAAACCTCAATCAGGTATGTGTGTTGAGAAAAAAATCCACGTTTGACTCCTGCAGGGATTTGAACCTAGGAAATATGATGAACATATGTCTTTTTTCAACCATACTAACTATGTAACTTCGTAACACCTATGCTGAAAGGCAGAAGTACCACTCAGCTTCAATGTAACTATTCACAGCTCTTTACATAAACAGACCTTTGTTTGACTAGAGTGAGCACACAGTGGGGAAAGGCATGGTGATGTCAAGTCTTCTGGGTCACATGATATGTAGTCCCAACAAATAATACATGTCCCGTTTTGAACACACTAACAGCTGAAGCAGGACAAATCGGGCATTACATGCCTTCATGGTAAAACCTCTTTAAGCTTCTGTTTCTTGTGATGATGGGGGGGGGGAGGGGTGGGGGTGGTATCTCATTTTTCTTATGGGGCCCTATAAATTCTAGTTACTTTCTGTGCTGTAAAGTGTGCTCTAGTATAAATATACATGTTATATTTATTATACTGTACTCTGTTCTAGCAGTATATTTTGTGTTTGTTTTTTATGACTGATTGTAAAGAAATCTATTTTCAATTAATTAAAACTATTCATAAGAAGCACCTTCACCAGTACTCTGTCATGTGTTAGATTATAAGCTCTGCAGGTAGCAGTACCTTCTTTCCAAGGTTCTCAGCAAATGTATTAGCAATGTCAGTCATTTGTATGCTCATTGTATTCTGTGACCACTCCCTATGGCACTGAATGAGATTCACAGTGACCTATGAGAGGCTCTCATTTATTGGGTAGTAGATTTGGGGTGGGGAGTGCAGGGCTATGGGGGGCACTGCTACTGGACAACCGTCAATCGGATGTCATGACTTGTCTATGAATGGAAATTTCCTAATGACATTGAACTCGTCTGCATAAAATTGTCAATTTAAAAAAAAATAAAAAATTCTCTTCCATCATCCCCAGGAGGAGGAGAGCGGAGTCCAGCCAGAAGCTGAGAGCTGGATTATCTCTTATTGTAGCTGAATACTCAGAATAGTGTTTCATTTGTAGTGGAGACTCTTGGCAGAAGATGTGGGGAAGCAGCTGTGCACAGGATATGCTGCTGCTGCCATAAAATATACCAAATCCTCAGCGCACAGACACGAACGTGTGGCCTCCAAGCTTCTGTTATCCTGTAGATTTTCCAGGCTCGGAGTGCGTGGATCTCAGCCAAAACCAAATGTAAAAAAATGTATATGCTGGAGCTGTAGAGTTACTGTATGGAAAATGAGGCCATGCCATTATAGAGAGACGTTTTTCCTCTGACGGGAAGGGGTAAAGTTTACCAAGTGCCAGGGAACGTCAGTGAACTAGTGTGTATTAAAGAGGTTTCTGAGGCAACAATCCCCCTACCCACAGTGTGTTTATGTGTGTGTATGTGTGTGTATGTATATATACTTTTGAAACCAGAAGTTTACATACACTATATAAAAAGACACATATGGATGATTTTCTCATTATCTGACATGAAATCAGAACAAACCTTACCCGGTTTAGGTCAATTAGAATTACCAAAATTATTTCTATTTGCCAAATGCCAGAATAATGATAGAGAGAGAATTTTTTAAGGCATTTTTTTACTTTCTGCAAATTCAAAAGTTTACATACATTTTATTAGTATTTGGTAGCATTGCCCTTAAGCTGTATGACTTGGGTCAAACGTTTCTCACAATAGGAATTTTAGCCCATTCCTCCGGACAGAACTGGTGTAACTAACCAATGTGTGTAGGTCGCCTTGCTCATACCTGCCTTTTCAGCTTTGCCCATAAATTTTCAATAGGATTGAGATCAGGGCTTTGTGAAGGCCACTCCAAAACATTGACTTGGTTATCCTTAAGCTACTTTGTAACCGGTTTGGCAGTATACTTTGGGTCATTGTCCATTTGGAAGACCCATTTCCACCCAAGCTTTAACTTCCTGGCTGATATCTTGAGATGTTGCTTCAGTATTGTCACATAATCTTCTTTCTTCATGATGCCATCTATTTTGTGAAGTGCACCAGTCCCTCCTGCAGCAAAACAGCCTCACAACATGATGCTGCCACCTGCTTGTTTCACAGTAGGGATGGTGCTCTTAGGTTTCCAAGCTTCTCCCTTTTTCCTTCAAACGTAACGATGGTCATTATGGCCAAACAGTTCAATTTTAGTTTCGTCAGACCACAGGACATGTCTCATAAAATATAGCTCTTTGTTCCTGTGTGTATTTGCAAACATTAATTTGGCTTTTATATGTTTCTTTTGGAGTAATTGCTTCTTCCTGGTTGAGTGGCCTTTCAGCCTATGTTGATACAGTACTCGTTTCTCTGTGCATAATGATACAACCATACTAGCTTCCACCAGCACCTTCACAAGGTCTTTTGCTTTTGTTCTTGGGTTGATATGCACATGTTGGACAAAAGCACGTCCATCTCTGAGACCCAGAACCCGTCTACTTCCTGAGCGGTATGATGGCTAGACATTCTCATCCTGTTTGTACTTGCATATAATTGTTTGTACAGATGAATGAGGCACCTTCAGGTATCTGGAAATTGCACCCAATGATGAACAGGACTTGTGCAAGTCCACAATTCTCTTCCTGATATCTTGGCTGATTTCTTTATACTTTCTCATGATGTTACATACAGAAGCAGTGTGTTTCTGGTCTGCAATAAAAATACATCCACAGTCGTGTCTCTAATTAATTCAGATGTTGCCAATAAATCTATCAGAAGCTTCCAAAGACATGACATCATAATATGGGCTGTCCCAAATAGTTTAAAGGCATAGTTATCCTAGTGTATGTAAACTTTTGACTTTGTAGAAAGTAATAAAAAATGTCTTAAAAAATTCTCTCTCATTATTCTGGCATTTGGCAAATATAAATAATTTTGCTAATAGACCTAAAACGGGTAAGATTTACTCTGATTTCATGTAAGATAGTGAGAAAAGCATACATATGTGTCTTTTTATATAGTGCATGTAAACTTCTGGTTTCAACTGTATAAATGTGACTTCAGATTATAACAAAGCTCCACAGCTGTTCTCTAGTGAATGGATAGGCTGCATTCTCAGTGATGTCTGTAGTGCTCTCTAGTGAATGGATAGGCTGCATTCTCAGTGATGTCATTGCTGTTCTCTAGTGAATGGATAGGCTGCATTCTCAGTGATGTCACTGCTGTTCTCTAGTGAATGGATAGGCTGCATTCTCAGTGATGTCACTGCTGTTCTCTAGTGAATGGATAGGCTGCATTCTCAGTGATGTCATTGCTGTTCTCTAGTGAATGGATAGGCTGCATTCTCAGTGATGTCATTGCTGCTCTCTAGTGATTGGATGGGCTGCATTCTCAGTAATGTCACCACTGCTGCTCTCTGGTGAATGGATAGGCTGCATTCTCTGTGATGTCACTGCTGCTCTCTAGTGAATGGATAGGCTACAATCTCAGTGATGTCACTGCTGCTCTCTAGTGAATGGATAGGCTGCATTCTCAGTGATGTCACTGCTGCTCTCTAGTGAATGGATAGGCTGCATTCTCAGTGATGTCACTGCTGCTCTCTAGTGAATGGATAGGCTGCATTCTCCGTGATGTCATCACTGCTCTCTAGTGAATGGATATGCTGCATTTTCAGTGATGTCACTGCTGCTCTCTAGTGAATGGATAGGCTGCATTCTCCATGATGTCACCACTGCTCTCTAGTGAATGGATAGGCTGCATTCTCAGTGTTTGTCACTGCTGCTCTCTAGTGAATGGATAGGCTGCATTTTCAGTGATGTCACTGCTGCTCTCTAGTGAATGGATAGGCTGCATTCTCCGTGATGTCACCACTGCTCTCTAGTGAATGGATAGGCTGCATTCTCAGTGATGTCACATTGCTCTCTAGTGAATGGATAGGCTGCATTCTCAGTGATGTCACTGCTGCTCTCTAGTGAAGGGATAGGCTGCATTCTCAGTGATTTCACCGCTGCTCTTTAGTGAAGGGATAGGCTGCATTCTGAGTGATGTCACTGCTGCTCTCTAGTGAATGGATAGGCTGCATTGTCAGTGATATCACTGCTGCTCTCTATTGAATGGATAGGCTGCATTCTCAGTGATGTCACCACTGCTCTCTAGTGAATGGATAGGCTGCATTCTCAGTGATGTCACTGCTGCTCTCTAGTGAAGGGATAGGCTGCATTCTCAGTGATGTCACAGCTGCTCTCTAGTGAATGGATAGGCTGCATTCTCAGTGATGTCACTGCGGCTCTCTAGTGAATGGATAGGCTGCATTCTCAGTAATGTCACCGCTGCTCTCTAGTGAATGGATAGGCTTTATTCTCAGTGATGTCACTGCTGCTATCTAGGGAATGGATAGGCTGCATTCTCAGTGATGTTACCATTGCTCTCTAGTGAATAGATAGGCTGCATTCTCAGTGATGTCACTGCTGCTCTCTAGTGATTGGATAGGCTGCATTCTCAGTGAGGTCACCGCTGCTCTCTTGTGAATGGCTTGGCTGCATTCTCTGTGCTGTCACTGCTGCTCTCTAGTGAATGGATAGGCTGCATTCTCAGTGATGTCACTGCTGCTCTCTAGTGAATGGATAGGCTGCATTCTCAGTGATGTCACTGCTGCTCTCTAGTAAATGGATAGGCTGCATTCTCAGTGATCTCACCGCTGCGCTTTAGGAATGGATAGGCTGCATTCTCAGTAATGTCACCGCTGCTCTCTAGTGAATGGATAGGCTATATTCTCAGTGATGGTACCATTGCTCTCTAGTGAATAGATATGCTGCATTCTCAGTGATGTCACTGCTGCTCTCTAGTGAATGGATAGGCTGCATTCTCCGTGATGTCACTGCTGCTGTCTAGTGAATGGATAGGCTGCATTCTCAGTGATGTCACTGCTGCTGTCTAGTGAATGGATAGGCTGCATTCTCAGTGATGTCATCACTGCTCTCTAGTGAATGGATAGGCTGCATTCTCAGTGATGTCACTGCTGCTCTCTAGTGAATGGATAGGCTGCATTCTCAGTAATGTCACCGCTGCTCTCTAGTGAATGGATAGGCTATATTCTCAGTGATGTCACTGCTGCCTCTCTAGTGAATGGATAGGCTGCATTCTCAGTGATGTCACTGCTGCTCTCTAGTGAATGGATAGGCTGCATTCTCAGTGATGTCACTGCTGCTCTCTAGTGAATGGATAGGCTGTATTCTCAGTGATGTCACTGCTGCTCTCTACTGAATGAATAGGCTGCATTCTCAGTGATGTCACTGCTGCTAAAGTGAATGGATAGGCTGCATTCTCAGTGATGTCACTGCTGCTCTCTAGTGAATGGATAGGCTGCATTCTCAGTGATGTCACTGCTGCTCTCTAGTGAATGGATAGGCTGCATTCTCGAAATTTGTCACGCTGCTCTCTAGTGAATGGATAGGCTGTTTTCTCAGTGATGTCACTGCTGCCTCTCTAGTGAATGGATAGGCTGCATTCTCAGGATGTCAACGCGCTTCTAAGTGATGGATAGGCTGCATTCTCAGTGAATTTCACCCGCTGCTCTCTAGTGACTGGATAGGCTGCATTCTCAGTGATGTCCCTGCTCTCTAGTGAATGGATAGGCTGCATTCTCAGTGATGTCACTGCTGCTCTCTAGTGAAGGGATAGGCTGCATTCTCAGTGATGTCACCGCTGTTCTCTAGTAAATGGATAGGCTGCATTCTCGGGATGTCACTGCTGCTGTCTAGTGAATGGATAGGCTGAAATTCTCAGTGATGTCACTGCTGCTGTCTAAGTGAATGGATAGGCTGCATTCTCAGTGATGTCACTGCTGCTCCTGGTGAAATGGATAGGCTGCATTCTCAGTGATGTCACTGCTGCTCTCTAGTGAATGGATAGGCTGCATTCTCAGTGATGTCACTGCTGCTCTCTAGTGAATGGATAGGCTGTTTTCTCAGTGATGTCACTTTGCTCTCTAGTGAATGGATAGGCTGCATTCTCAGTGATGTCACTGCTGCTCTCTAGTGAATGGATAGGTTGCATTCTCAGTGATGTCACCGCTGTTCTCTAGTAAATGGATAGGCTGCATTCTCAGTGATGTCACTGCTGCTGTCTAGTGAATGGATAGGCTGCATTCTCAGTGATGTCATCACTGCTCTCTAGTGAATGGATAGGCTGCAATTTCATGTAATGTCACCGCTGCTCTCTAGTGAATGGATAGGCTGTATTCTCAGTGATGTCACTGCTGCTCTCTAGTGAATGGATAGGCTGCATTCTCAGTGATGTCACTGCTGCTCTCGAGTGAATGGATAGGCTGTATTCTCAGTGATGTCACTGCTGCTCTCGAGTGAATGGATAGGCTGTATTCTCAGTGATGTCCCTGCTGCTCTCTAGTGAATGGATAGGCTGCATTCTCAGTGATGTCACTGCAGCTCTCTATTGAATGGATAGGCTGCATTCTCAGTAATGTCACCGCTGCTCTCTAGTGAATGGATAGGCTTTATTCTCAGTGATGTCACTGCTGCTATATAGGGAATGGATGGCTGCATTCTCAGTGATGGAAACCATTGCTCTCTAGTGAATAGATAGGCTGCATTTCAGTGATGTCACTGCTGCTCTCTAGTGATTGGATTAGTCTGCATTCTCAGTGATGTCACTGCTGCTCTCTAGTGAATGGATAGGCTGCATTCTCCGTGATGTCACTGCTGCTCTCTAGTGAATGGATAGGCTGCATTCTCAGTGATGTCACTGCTGCTCTCTAGTGAATGGATAGGCTGCATTCTCCATGATGTCACTGCTGCTCTCTAGTAATATGGATAGGCTGCTTCTCAGTGATCTCACCGCCTGCGCTTTGGAAGGGAAATAGGCTGCATTCTCAGTAATGTCACCGCTGCTCTCTAGTGAATGGATAGGCTATATTCTCAGTGATGGTACCATTGCTCTCTAGTGAATAGATATGCTGCATTCTCAGTGATGTCACTGCTGCTCTCTAGTGAATGGATAGGCTGCATTCTCAGTGATGTCACTGCTGCTGTCTAGTGAATGGATAGGCTGCATTCTCAGTGATGTCACTGCTGCTGTCTAGTGAATGGATAGGCTGCATTCTCAGTGATGTCATCACTGCTCTCTAGTGAATGGATAGGCTGCATTCTCAGTGATGTCACGCTCTCTAGTGAATGGATAGGCTGCATTCTCAGTAATGTCACCGCTGCTCTCTAGTGAATGGATAGGCTGTATTCTCAGTGATGTCATTGCTGCTTTCTAGTGAATGGATAGGCTGCATTCTCAGTGATGTCACTGCTGCTCTCTAGTGAATGGATAGGCTGCTTTTCTCAGTGATGCCCACTGCTGCTCTCTAGTGAATGGATAGGCTGCATTCTCAGTGATGTCACTGCTGCTCTCTAGTGAATGGATAGGCTGCATTCTCAGTGATGTCACTGCTGCTCTCTAGTGAATGGATAGGCTGCATTCTCAGTGATGTCACTGCTGCTCTCTAGTGAATGGATAGGCTGCATTCTCAGTGATGTCACTGCTGCTCTCTAGTGAATGGATAGGCTGCATTCTCAGTGATGTCACCGCTGCTCTCTAGTGAATGGATAGGCTGCATTCTCAGTGATGTCACTGCTGCTCTCTAGTGAATGGATAGGCTGCATTCTCAGTGATGTCACCGCTGCTCTCTAGTGAATGGATAGGCTGCATTCTCAGTGATGTCACCGCTGCTCTCTAGTGAATGGATAGGCTGCATTCTCAGTGATGTCACTGCTGCTCTCTAGTGAATGGATAGGCTGCATTCTCAGTGATGTCACTGCTCTCTAGTGAATGGATAGGCTGCATTCTCAGTGATGTCACCGCTGCTCTCTAGTAAATGGATAGGCTGCATTCTCAGTGATGTCACTGCTGCTGTCTAGTGAATGGATAGGCTGCATTCTCAGTGATGTCACTGCTGCTGTCTAGTGAATGGATAGGCTGCATTCTCAGTGATGTCGCTGCTGCTCTCTGGTGAATGGATAGGCTGCATTCTCAGTGATGTCACTGCTGCTCTCTAGTGAATGGATAGGCTGCATTCTCAGTGATGTCACTGCTGCTCTCTAGTGAATGGATAGGCTGTATTCTCAGTGATGTCACTGCTGCTCTCTAGTGAATGGATAGGCTGCATTCTCAGTGATGTCACTGCTGCTCTCTAGTGAATGGATAGGCTGCATTCTCAGTGATGTCACCGCTGTTCTCTAGTAAATGGATAGGCTGCATTCTCAGTGATGTCACTGCTGCTGTCTAGTGAATGGATAGGCTGCATTCTCAGTGATGTCATCACTGCTCTCTACTGAATGGATAGGCTGCATTCTCAGTGATGTCAGCGCTTCTCTCTAGTGAATGGATAGGCTGTATTCTCAGTGATGTCACTGCTGCTCTCTAGTGAATGGATAGGCTGCATTCTCAGTGATGTCACTGCTGCTCTCTAGTGAATGGATAGGCTGTATTCTCAGTGATGTCACTGCTGCTCTCTAGTGAATGGATAGGCTGCATTCTCAGTGATGTCACATGCTGCTCTCTAGTGAATGGATAGGCTGCATTCTCAGTGATGTCACTGCTGCTCTCTAGTGAATGGATAGGCTGCATTCTCAGTGATGTCACTGCTGCTCTCTAGTGAATGAATAGGTTGTATTCTCAGAGATGTGACTACTGCTCTCTAGTAAATAGACATACTGCATTCTCAGTGATGTCACCGCTGTTTTTTAAATTTGGATCCTGTAACAAGCATATGTTAATCTTGGCAGTTATTCTCGAGAAGCCACAGCAGTAAAATATAATAGGTTTCTTGATGACATTTTACACAAAGTTTATTATTTGTTTATAAAACTATATTCCAGCACTTCCAGAAATCATAGATAGAAAGAGAACAACTGGGAGAACAGCACACATGACCTATCTCAGCAACTGAAGGATTGGAAATAGATCACTGAATCAGTGGAAGCTGTGGACCTTTATTGGTCCTGAATAGACACTCTATTATGTTCAGTCATTTTAAGTTACATAGATGGAAAAAAAATATCCTGTCCACCATCCAGGAGTGAGAAATGAGAAATATAAAGAATCTCAGATAATGCTGCTTGTTCAAAGGTAGAGTAAAAAAATTCCTTGACAATGGACTGGTTCAACAATCACAAGTCTATCGCACACAGCCATAGTCTGCTGACTATTCCATTGCTTCACTGCTGGTACAGTAAAAAACCCTTCCCTTCAGCTGATGAGGCCTCCACTAGAATATGAGGATGAGTAATTAGCTATGGATGCAAGGTGGGATTCCCTTGGGACACTGGATGTGACGGGCACACAGTGTTTCTCCGAGAAAGTCCCAAGTTCCATACTGAATGCTTCAGGTTTCTGGCCTAATTGGGGGAAATTTGCTTCTGTAATTGAGAAATAGATGATAAATCTGTTGTTGTGTTATAATTATATGAGCCTGATAATTTTGGAGATGACAATGATTTTTTTTAAGCTTTTTTCTTTTAAATTTCTGTTTGGCCAGTGACTTGAGGTTCCTGTGTTGTTAATGATGGGGGGGCTAACCTTTTCCTGTCTGCTCTCTAGTTACATTGTGATAAATAGGGAGAACTATCTTCACATATCTTCCATTGTGTTTAGTAAAAATCAGATCAGTAAAAACTGAACTTAAGGAACACAAGAAGGCAGCTCTGCAGGTGACCGAAGATAATCCACTGCACGTCCTAGTTTGTAAGTCACGTGCATGGTCTGGCTGCCAGAGTGTGAGGTGCAGATTTTCTGGGTCATGTCTTGTGACCTGCAACGGAGCAGAAACATGTGATTTTATTGTACAACTGAGAACAGAGTCTGGGGTACAAACAGAAAGTTCTGCAACTTTCTGATAGATGTTGCATTGTTGAGTGTTTTTACCATTTTCAAAATCTGATTGCTGTTAGTGAATGCAAATATTCATTGTTTGCATCTAAAGGCTAAAATCCCATCATGACCTTGTCTTGCTCACAGAGATGAAATGTTAGTTACAATGTATTGGTGTAGACAATTTTTTAGGAGCTAACCACAGTGAAAACTCAGATATCTTTCCTGACCTTAAAGTTTGTTACAATGTACCAGTGCAGGTATCTTGTATAAGTCAGGCTGCAGACAAGGCCATTCATTCATTGAGAATTAGATACACCGGTTTATACTATGTAACATACCCTCCAGTAGCATGAGAAGGAACAGGTTGGGAAAGATTTTGGCCATTGGATGGAAAGGTTGGTTCAAATCTACGTTGGAGGTTCCATCAAAAATTATCGAAAAATAGAGCAGCAGGCTGTGCTATTTTTTCCCATTAAGACTAGAGACACCACAATGGAAACTCGATGGGTTTAGGGTCCATTGAGTGCAGTTGATGTCCATCATAAAACAGATGTTATTCTACCTCTGTGAAGGAGACCTCAAACGGAACTTGATGCAAAGGTAAACCAGGTTTAAGTCATGAACATATTCATTAAAGGTGTTTTCTCGCTACGAAGATCATAGTGCAAAAGAAAGGAACCAAAAATGTAAGCATGTCTGTCCTTGGTTACTATAAGCAAAGTGCTATGGTTTAGGAGAATGGACTGCTTGTTTAGTGCTTGGGAAGGAAGTGAGAGCTCTGGTCAGGTTACGCCCAGGTCCCACCCCCGGTCGTAATCGGGAACACGCATCTGAGGGAGATGGAGGAAAGAGGTCGCGGACGGGAGCACATAGGGGGACGCGTGCATGGACGATAGGGAGAGGGATAGAGAGGTTTGTCACTGATAACAATCAGTGGTAGGTGTGACATATGCATGCAGGGAGAGGTTTGTCACTGACAGCAATCAGTGGTAGGTGCGACGTATGCGTGCGGGGAGAGGTTTGTTACTGACAGCAATCAGTGGTAGGTGCAACGTATGCATACAGGGTTTGTCACTGTCAGCGATCAGAGGTCCTGCAGCAGAGAGAGAGATCATGTGCAGTCTCATGTAACCACAAACAGATAAAGCGTAGAGTTTTGTTCTGCAGATCCGTAGAGGTCAGAGGTGTAATAATCTGCAGGATATATCACTGTATGAAGAGTCCTGAATGTCAAATGCCCATTCTAATTACAAAGTATGTAGAGAGAGCGAGAAATGTAGCGATCCACTATGGACTTACACTTAGCTTTTCACTTCCAACGACAGGTAAGAACCTTTCCCTTCCCCCCCCTGCTCACACAGAATGAATTCTCATGTGCACACTTTGGGGTGTGTCTGTAGAGAGAGAAGATGCACCCTGCTGGGAGGAGAAACACGCCCCTCCATTTCACAAACTCTGCGTAGCAACCAGTATAAACGACTACCAAATGGTGAAACGACAATACCCCTTTAATCAAAGAGTAGAATCATAATGTGTTAAATTAAGGAATTTTTTTTGTTTTTGTTTCTGCAGACATGGGATAATGAGCTGGAGAGGTCATCAGAAGCCTGGGCTCAGCAGTGTATGTGGGAGCATGGACCTGCCAACTTGCTCATGTCCATTGGACAAAACCTGGCGGTGCACTGGGGCAGGTGAGGACAGGGCAATGTTTTGCTGTTTTCACATCATTGGTCTGTAATTAAACTTTATATTCTATTTTAATCTAAGGTACCGATCTCCAGCATTTCACGTCCAGTCCTGGTATGATGAAGTTAAGGATTACACATATCCATACCCCCATGAATGTAATCCCTACTGTCCAGAACGATGCTCAGGACCCATGTGCACCCATTACACCCAGGTAGGAGGGGAGTGGTGCATACTAGTGTCAGTCAATCATAGGGTTCATGGTTTGTCTTTTACAGGATTAGGAAATGGGTTGTGGGTAGCAGTATATATACAGTATATATGTGCTTTCTGAGAGCATTGACCACATAGTATCACCGCCACAGTCCAAGATGTTCCTGTATGATTTTGCTCTGAGATGAGCCACAAATCCACTAATTGACATAGCTAGATAAATACTGAATCAGGTTTTATCTGAGATGTTCCCACTGTGGATTATCGGAGTCCTTCCCATTACTCGACCTCCCATATAGCCCCTAAGCTGCAGACCACAGCTGACCAGCCCCCTTTCCAGTCTCCATCAACAACCTGCTGCTATTCATGTTGTCTTTTCCATCTCCAGATCGTCTGGGCCACAACCACTAAAGTGGGCTGCGCGGTGAATGTCTGCAAGAGGATGAACGTGTGGGGAGAGATTTGGGAGAACGCCGTCTACCTCGTCTGCAACTATTCCCCAAAGTAAGAGCTCAGTAAGAGTCCAGTGAGGCATAAGCAGACCTTTCATTGCTGACTGTAGGGCTGGAAAACCGTTCACCCAGTGTCAGTAAATCATTTTGTCATAGAAAAACATGGAAATGTAACGTCAGTAATGTGCAGAGCAGCGGCTGTGACAATGTAAATTAGGCTATGTCTACACTGCACAGAAAAACGTTAGTTTTTGCAGCGTTTTTCGTTTTCTAAAAATGCTGGAAAAACGACTGTAATCATCTCCCATAGACTTCTAATGTAAAACCCTCCTGCTGTCAACACTGAGCTTTTTTCTGCTCGTTTTTTTTACTGGTCGTATTTTGCAACATGCTCTAAAAAACGGCAGAGCCGGGCAGAAAATTTACGACAGGAGTCTATGGAAAGCGCCGGACGTCTTTTGTCGCGTTTTTTGTCGCGTTTTTTCAATGAAAATCTTCCCAGGAGACCCAAGTCCCACCTATAGTGGGTGTAACAAAGGTTAATCCTTATCAAATTTGCATACGAGTGTCTGATGTGTCCTTGTTTGTACCTTTTGTAATAAAATGATCATGCTTTGGTCGCTACCGTTTTTTGCGCAATTCATATTTTTTTCGCTAAAAATAAGTTTTTTTTACGGATTTTGGCACTAAAATACTTTTCTTTACAGATTGTGGTGCTAATAAAGTTATATCGCTTCTGACGCAAAAAAATACGTTTTCTTTACGGATTATGGTGCCAGAATCCGTTTTTTAAAGGGATTTTGGTGTTTAGATACTTTTCTAAACATATTTTGGCGCTAATAAAGTTCTCTCGCTTTTGACGCTAAAAATACTTTTTTTATGGATTTTGGTACCAGAATCCGTTTATTTACTGATTTTGCCGCTAAAATCCTAATAAAGTTAAGAAAAGTATTTTAGTGCCAAAATACGTAAATAAACGGATTCTGGCGCCAAAATCTGTAAAAAAACGGAATTTTGGCGTCATAAGCGAGATAACTATTAGCGCCAAAATATGTTAAGAGAAGGACTTTAGCGCCAAAATCCGTAAAAAAACAGATTCTGGCGGCAAAATCCGTAAAAAAAAAGTATTTTTGGCGACAAGCGCAAAATAACTTTATTAGCGTCAAAATTTGTAAAAATGCAGATCTTAGCTCCAAAATGTGTTCAAAAACGTATTTTTGGTGACAAGTACGAGATAACTTTATTAGTGCCAAAAATTTGTAAAAATGCAGATCTTAGTGCCAAAATCCGTAAATTTTTTTATTTTTGCCGATAAATGCGAGATAGCTTTATTAGTGCCAAAATCCATAAAAATACAGATTTTAGTACCAAAATCCGTGAAAAAATGGACTTTAGGGCCAAAATCCGTAAAAAACGAATTTTTGCCGACAAAAGTGAGATAGCTTTATTAGCACCAAAATCTGTAAAAATGCAGATTTTAGCACCAAAATCTGTAAAAAAAAAATGGACTTTAGGGTCAAAATCCGTAAAAAAACATATTTTTGGCAACAAACACAAAATAACTTATTAGCGGCAAAATCCGTAAAACGACTACAAGATTACATATAAATGCAGTAATGTGCTTTATTCATCCTTTTGTAGGGCGGAGGTACATCCAATGACTTAATTTATACATAAATTAAAAAACATGCTTAAAGACAAGCAAAAAACGCTTGTAAAAAACACGCCAAAAAACGCAAATCGTGGCAAAAAAACGGCCGTTTTTTCAGCTGCTTTTGACAGGCAGTGGACAAAAATCTCAGTTTCATGAACATTTTTAGTAATTCGTTTTCAGGTCGTTTTTTTGTCCACTGCAGTGTAGACATAGCCGTGGCACCAAGAAACAATTCTCTGCAGCTTCCTTGAGTACAGTTTCATGACTTTATGACAATTTTTGAGTTCTGTTCCTAAGGGCAAAATATCTTGTTTGTCCTCATTGACTGCAGATACTGCAGCTATTCATCAGCTCTCACCAGCACTGAGGACTATAGTGGATGTGTCATACTGATGATACTTCATGTTTCTTTTCAGGGGAAACTGGATTGGTGAAGCCCCTTATAAGAATGGTCGACCTTGCTCAGAGTGTCCACCTAGTTATGGAGGCAACTGCAAAAATAACCTCTGCTACAAAGGTAAATGTCTCAAATGCTACAGGGGGAAGCTTGGTCTCTCATATTAATGTACTACCCCAAAGACATCAATGTGTAAAATGAAACGGTCACTTCCCCATAAGATTCCACTTGTCATTCCTGAAATGTATTGCTCTGTTCAGGTGATGCTACAACCAAGATCAGGAATGAAACGTACTTCTGCATTGTTATGTGGGGTTTAAACCTCCTTGTGATCTCTACTAGTGCTTTGCCCATGTTATTTATAGTAGTAAGGCTATGTTCACACGGCTTATTCTGGGACGTATTTCAGCCCATAATTCACGTCGTACTGCGTGAATTACGGGCTGAAATACGTCCCAGTCATTACGGTAATCTACAGTTCTCATAGAGAACTATAGATTAAGTCTCCTCTCCCTGCTCGCACAATACGGCGAGTGGGGAGAGAATTGACATTTCATTTATTCACGGCGTATAAACGCCAAGAATAATGAATGTCTATGCTGCCGGCCCCCTGCTTACTCCCCCGCTCCCGCCCCGCTCCCGTTCACACGGCGTAATTGCGGAGCAAAATACGTCCCGCAATTAAGCCGTGTGAACATAGCCTAACAATACTTCTAGAATTTTATTTACAAACCTAGAAGCTTCGGGTGAACAGAGCTATCTAGATAAACACATGAGATCACATGCTAGTAATGACTAGAAGGTAGCTCCGTCCTAATGCCTATGACCAGGAGTAGCTCCATACTTCACTATATAATCAGAAGTTAGCTCTAACATCTTATATACAGTAGGTATATACAGTGGGTACCCCCATCCTTCTATAACCATATCTATAGCCTTCTCTCTGTAATGAGGGGGTAGCTTCATCCATATTCTGTAGACAGTCTATAGCTCTATCCTTTTCTCCATTACCAGGATGTAGTCCCATCATTTTCCAATAACAAGGAAGTAGCTCCATCGTTTCCTATAACCAGGAGGTAGCTTCATCCTTTTTCTAAATCCAGAAGGTAGCTCTGTCCTTCTCCTATCTCTTGGAGGTAGCTCTATCTTATTCCTATATCCAGGAGGTAGCTCTATCCTTTTCCTATATCCAGAAGGTAGCTTCATCTTTTTCTTATATCCAGAAGGTAGCTGCATCCTTTCCCTATATCCAGAAGATAGCTCTATCGTTTTCCTATTTCCAGAAGGTAGCTCCATCCTTTTCCTGTATCCAGAAGGTAGCTCCATCCTTTTCCTGTATCCAGGAGGTAGCTCTATCCTTTTCCTATATCCAGGAGGTAGTCCTATACTTTTCCTATATCAAGGAGGTTGTTCTATCCTTTTCCTATATCCAGGAGGTAGTTCTATCCTTTTACTATATCCAGGAGTTAGTTCTATCCTTTTCCTATAACCAGGAGGTAGTTCCATCTTTTTCCTATATCCAGGAGGTATCTCCATCCTTTTCCTATATCCAGATTGTAGGTCTCTTTTTTTTTTTTCATAACCAGGAGGTAGCTCCCTTCTTTTCCTATAACCGGGAGTTATCTCCATCCTTCTCCTATAATCAGGTGAAAGCTCTATCCTTCACTCTATGACCAGGGTATCACTTAACACTGAAGTAGCTCCATCATTCTCTCCATCCTCTATTACTAGTCGGTAGCTCCATCCTTCTATAATTAATAGGTAGCTTCAAACTTTTTTTTTTATAAGGCTTTATTTTAGAATTTTCCAAATAGACACAAAAAGACAAAAACCAACATTCTCACATGTTCTACAGAGGCATTACAAGTACTTCAAAGTTAGAGAGTATACAATTTCAAAGGAGGAATCGGCAGTAGCAACTATACATATGATACATTCAGCTGTGTCCAGATAATGATTCAGGAGGTATACATTCAAACACGTTTCAGTAGTATATTTATATATAGTATACGTATAAATGAGCAATGACAAAAAGGAATAGAAGTCGCCCATCAATTGTAGTATTCTCCTCAAGTGCTTTCAGTCATGCCATGCCTCTATGTCATACATTCACACACCACACAATCAATCTTCATTCACACTTTGTCGGTCGGTCCTCTGGCCCCCCCTTAACACCATCTATTGGCAGTCACATCGTTTTAGCTTAAGTCCAATTGTTCCAAACTGTATGGAAAACGCTTGGGGATGCCATTTGACAGCATATGTGATCTTGTACCTAGGGAGTTCCGCATTAACCAGCTGTTTCCACTGCTCTAAAGTAGGGACCTTGGGCGTTTTCCAATTATAAAAGAATGTTTTTCCTGGCATAGAAGAAGCAAGAGCAATAAAGGGTGCGGTCCGATTTACCCGGAATTAGATCTTCTACAATACCTAAGAGGCTGTTTTCAGGTTGAACACACATTAGGGAAACCCAGTGTCCTATTCAAAAAACAGTGAATTTCCCTGCCAATAAGTTTTGCAGAAATCGGGCACTCCCACACCATGTTGAGTCAAAGTTCCTCTCTCTGCCCCACACCGGGAGCAAGCCGTGGAGGACAAGCAATGCATCTGGTATAATCTAACTGGTGTAAGATAAACCCTATGGAGCCACTTAATTTGGATCAGTTGATCCCTGGCACCAAAAGTGAGAGACGCCAAGAGGTCCTCAGCTCAGAGAGCGCATCATTTGGTAAGACTGGACATCTCTCTGCCACCTTCTAGAGGAGACCGCCAGAGGGAGACCTGACAGACCATAACAGCTTTGTAGATGGAAGAAACTGGCTTCTTAAGGGTAACCCGTCTCAAAATGGCCTCTAAGTATCCGTATTCAAGCTGGACTACAATCCCCCCAAACTGCGCCACACACGCATGCCTTAACTGTAGGTATCGAAAAAAGGATCCCCTAGGAAGGTCAAACTGTAGCTGCATCTCTGCAAATGTCAAGAATACCCCATCTTTATACAATTGCGTAAGGTATTTCACTCCTCGGGCAGCCCAGAAACCATAGTCTGGCAGCTCTACTAGTTCTGGCAGTTTCCTGTTACACCACAAGGGAACAACCGGGGACCAAGCACTGTCCTCGCCACTATGTCCGTAAGGGTGAATAAAATTCTCCACATCGACACAGCTGCACTCATCATTGGTGTATAATAATGTCGGAAGCAATTTCTCCTCTCTATAAGGCAGATTGGCAAGTCCCTCAAGTGAGCCTATCAAGGCTGCCTCTAGCATCACAGATGGGTCATTTGTATTACCCCGGAACCATTTTGATATATATGTCAACTGGATCGCTACATAATAGACATACAGGTCAGGAAATGCAAGCCCACCTTGGTCATGTGGGGCTTTAAGTGTAGCCCTGCTCAGACGAGGAGTGGCGCCTCCCCATAGAAAAGAGAAAAACAGTTTGTCTAACAGCTTGAAATGCGACTTGGGAATCAACCCCGGGGCCGCCCTGTATATATATAAGAGCTTGGGTAATATTACCATTTTAACTACGTTCACCCTTCCAATAAGGGACAGAGGGAGGTTGGCCCATGACTTCAGCCTCAACTCCACCTGTCTCACCACTGGCTGGAGGTTTAGCACACCAAAATTAGAAAAATCTTTATGTATAATCACTCCAAGATATTTAAATTGCGTGACAATTTGAAGGGCGGAGCTAGGAGTTACCAAGCTCAGGTCAAGGTCATCTAGCATAAACAGTATGGATTTCCCCCAGTTTACCCGCAAGCCAGAGTAATTCCCAAATGTATTCACCGTTTCCAGCAAACATTCCAAAGAGGCCCCTGGAATCTCCCAAAATACACCAACATGTCATCTGCATACAACGATATTTTTCTTCAAGACCTGCAACAACAACCATCCCCTAATGCCATCATGCACATTAATCATAATTGATAGTGGTTCCATAAATGAGGGCGAAGAGCAGCGGCGAGAGCGGCACCCCTGCCTAGTGCCTCTTTCCAGTGGGAAAGGGGGAGAAAGCAATCCATTTACTCTGACTCTCGCCGTGGGTTGCAAATACAATAGGCGCAGCCATTTAATAAAACAAGAAGGAATCCCCATCCGTGACAACAGTATCCACATGAACCTCCACTCAACAGAGTCAAAAGCTTTTTCGTTGTCTAAGGCAGCGATCACTCTACTCCCCGCATTAGTGTGGGTGACATGCAGGTTGGTAAATAGCCGTCTCAGATTAATGTCAGCAGTTTTCCCTGGCATAAATCCTGACTGGTCTGTGCCAACTAATGATAGAATCACTCCATTTAGTCTCATAGCCAAAACTTTCGCCATAATCTTTGCATCTAGGTTAAGCAAGGAAATTGGCCTATATGAAACTGCACTGATCAGGTGGTCTGCCTGGCTTGTGGACTATTGTGATCACTGCCTCAGAGAAGGAAGGTGGCAGGGAGTCCGCTATATCTGCCGCCGCAAACAACCTCTCCAGTCTACCACTCCATTGCTCTGTGTCTTGTTTATACCATTCCGCTGGAAACCCATCAGGTCCCGGCGTCTTATGAGTCGCCAATTTCCCTATAGCCCTGCTGATCTCTTCTGCCGATATATCAGCTGCTAATTCCTCTGTCTCTTCACTGGATAGTACAGGTATATCCACCGTGTCTAGAAAGTGGGCTATTTCCCTATCTGTGTAAGTTAATTTCGAGGCATAGAGTCCCCTATAATATAAAGCAAACTGCTCACAAATCTGCCCTGGATCCGACCAGACCACTCCCCCCGCATCAACCACACTAGCCACTACTGTCACCGGTGTTTCCGCTCTGGCCAAAAATGCCAATGCTCTACCATTTTTATCACCCTCCACAAAGATTGATTGTTTTTGCATGAGAAGTCGCTTCTGAGTGTACAGGTAGCTTCAAACTTCTACAGTCACCAGGTGGTGCCAACCTTCTCTCTATGAGTCGGATGTAGCTTTATCCTCCTTTTCTGATCAGGAGGTAGGTCCATCCTTCTCTCAAGGTTTAGTATATTGTCTTAGGCCATTATGTTCTTTAGTGCTCATTTTCCTAAATGGTTGGGAGCTGATATCCTCAGATGTGGATATCAGATGTGAGTTGCTCTACCTTTCTACTCCGATGGTTGGGGTGCTCAGTTTGGCACAGACTGCTGCCCCGCAACCAAATATTGAGGTTCTTGTGATGAAAAGTGAATCTGCTCTATTATTTTTACAATAAAAGCCTGGAATCTGCCTACAGCTTGTGGATTACGTGTCTATTACACATTTTGGTCTCTTATGCAATTTCCATTAAGCCCTCATCACTGTGCCAAAATACGCTTGGTGGTTTTTATGGGGGGTGCCTAAAGGGCTCTTTATGATTTTAAAGAGCATTGTTGAAACTTTGGCCGCAAGGTCAAACTTGCTGAGTTCTTCATTATTTTGATTTCAGGTGCTGCAGTGAGAATTGCAGAATTATCCACTCATTGTGTTCTATAAGACCCAGAGCTGTATAATTCTGACATAACCCTCACCTCCAGCTTCAACTTGCTTTATTATACAATAGCAGTTTTCCAGCTTTGTGATGCTGGCCCTTTTAAAATCACCTTCGAAATGCCCCCTTTTTTTTTTGGGCACTCAGCAATCATCTGTCGCGGTTCTTGTTGACATACAGTAAATGAGAAGCAGATTTTCCCCAAAACCTTTTTACTAAACCCCTTTTGGTTTATTATGGTCCGCTTTGAGTGGGCCCTTTTTTGGATGACCTCATATACAGAAGAAGGCATTTTTTTTTTGAAAGTGATTTGCCATAAATGCACTCCTGCCGGGGAAGAGGTTTTTTGGGGTTTTAAAAGGTTTATGAAAAAATTCCAATAAAAAATTATGTTTCAGGTGTTTATTGTCTTGTTTTGGACACTTTAACATCTTGTGTACCAGGAACGTTTTATTATACAGTGTCTTGTTCTTGTCCTGCAGGTGATAAGCATTCTGGGACAGTAGAGACTGATGAAACCAATGAGATCAAATTTCCCTCGGCCCCCAAAGGGGACCTTTGATTGGTTGATGAAAAGATCAACAAGCCCAAAGTGGTGCCAAAAAACACCAGCCGAAAAGGGAAACCCTTATGAGAAAGAGTGCTTTTAATTTTCCCCCTAGGGGAAATATGACTGCATGAAAGGGCATCAGGGGATTTGGAAAATTATTGAGCCCAGAAAGCCCTAGACTGATACTGAGAATGCAGTTTATCCATTCACTAATGAGAAAAATGGTAACATCACTAAAAAATATAGCCTACCCTTTTCACAAGAACAGTGAAAAACCCGAAAATGCACCCCTTTTCCCCATTCACTAGGAACAAAGTGACATCACGAGAATCCCCGCCTTCATTATAGAGAAAAAAGTGACATCACTGAAATACCTACCCAAATCATAGGAAAAATGACATTACGAAAATGCAGCCTATCCCTTCATAGAGAGCGCAGTGACATCACTGAGAATGCAGCCTATCCATTCACTAGAGAGAAAGCAGGAAATCATGGGGAAGCGCCTCCATTAGTGAGAACACATGACATCACTGAGAATGCAGCCATCCTTCACTAGAGAGCACATGAAATCATGAGAATCAGCCTACCCATTACAAGAGAGAAAAGGACATTACTGAAATGCAGCTACCCATTACTAGAACAGCGTGAAAACTGAGAAGCACCCTATCCATTCAGTAGAGAACAGCAGTGACATCACAGAATGCGCCCCCCAATTCACTAAGAACGTGGTGATACATGGGGAATGCAGCCTATCCTTAAAGGGAGAGCAGTGGCATCACTGAAATGCAGCCTTCCATTCACTTAGAGCAGCAGTGACAAAAATGGAATGCAGCCAAACCATTCACTAGAGAGCACGGGAAAAACTGAGAATGCAGCCTACCCTTTCAAAAGGCAGCAAGGACTAAGGGAAAATGAAAGCCAAACCATTCGTAAGGCCGGCTGACTAAAGAAAATGCAGCCACCCATTCTAGAGGAAAGCGGTGATTTTCCTGAAAATGCAGCCACCATTCATTTGGGAGCAGCGGGGATCCATTTAAATGCAGCCTATCATTCACTAGAGAGCAGCAGTGCACACTGAATGCACCTTCCTTTTCACTAGAGAACAGCAGGACATCACTGAGAGGGCAGCCTTTCCATTCACTGAGACGCTTTGACACACTGAAATGATTTTTCCATTCGCTAGAAGCGTAGGGGACATATGGGAATGAGCCTATAAATCATAAGCAAAGTGAACATCCCCTGAAAATGCAGCCACCCTATCACAGAGAGCGGTGGTGCCCCAACTGAGAATAAACCTATCCATTCATTAGAGAGCGGGGTGACATTATAGAATCCCGCCTTCCATTCACAAAGGAGCAGCCGTGACATCATTGAGAAGCGCCTATCCATTCCTAGGAGCAGCAGTGACATCATGAGAATGCAGCCTACCCTTCACTAGAGAGCAGCGGGGAAATCACGAGAATGCGCCTACCATTCAGTAGAGGCACAGTGACATCACTGAGAATGCAGCCTATCCATTCACTAGAGAGCAGCAGTGACATCATGAGAATGCAGCCTATCCATTCACTAGGAGCAGCAGTGACATACGGGAAATGCCCCCTTCATTCATAGAAACAGCATGACTCCCTGAGAAGGCAGCCTACCCATTCACTGAGAGCAGAGGGACAACACTGAGAATGCACCCTACCATTCATAGAGAGCAGCGGTGACATCACTGAGAATGCCTCCTATCCATTCATAGAGAGGAGCGGTGACATCATTGAGAATGCCCCAAACCCTTTTCCTAAGAGCAGCGGGACATCACTGAGAAAGCACCTAGCCTTTCATAAGAGCCCCCAAGTGATATAACTAGAATGCAGCCTATCCTTTCAGTGAGGCGCAGTGCATCACTGAGAATGCAGCCTTCCCTTTTCAGTAGGGAAGCATGAACACCCGAGAAAGCGCCAAACCCATTCCCAAAGGAGCCAGGGGGGACATCACTGAAAAGGAAGCCATTTCCATTCCTGAGAGCAGCGGTGACAACTGAAAATGCCGCCTATCCATTTATAGAGAACCGGGACATCATGAGAATGCAGCCCATCCATTCACTAAGACAGTGGGACATCCGGAATGCGCCTACCCATTCCGGGAGAGCAGCAGTGAATACGGGGGAATGCAGCCTATCCAATCACTAGAAAGCAATGTGACATCATGAGAAAGACCCCTACCAATCCTAGAGAACGCGGGGGACATCATGGAAGCACCTTAACCCCTTTTCCTAGAGAGCACGGTGACATCACTGAGAGGCCTATCCCTTTTCCTAGAGAGCAGCATGACATCATTGAAAAAAGCAGCCCCATTCACTAGAGAAAAGCTTGACATCAGAGAATGCCCCTTTACCCTTTCACTGAAGCGCGGGACACATGAGTGAAACCCAATCCATTTCACAGGGAGCAGAGTGACATCATGGAATGCAGCCTTCCATTCCTAGGGAGCACGGGACTTTCATGGAATCACCCTACCTTCACTAGAGAGAAGCAGGACATCATAGAATCGCCTATCCATTTACTAGAACACAGTAAAAATCACTGAAAGGGGCAGCCTATTCTTCAACTAGGGAGCAGCATGACATCCTGAGAATGAGCTATCCATTACTAGAGAGCAGCATGACCCCTGAGAATGCAGAAAATCATTCACTAGAGGCAGCGTGACATCACTGGGGAAATGAAACCTACCCCTTCACTAGGAACGCACTGACCCCCGGAAAAAGCAGCCTACCTTCCAGAGAGAAAACGGTGACATCACTGAGAATGCAGCCCTATCCATTCACTAGAGAGAAGCAGTGACACACTGGGGAATGCAGCCTTCCATTCATAGGAGCGGTGACATCATGGAATGCAGCCTACCATTCATTAGAGAGCAGCATGCACACTGAGAATGGCCTATCCATTCACTAAGAGCAGCAGTGAAAACACTGAAAATGAAACCCTATCCTTTTCATAGGAGAGCAGTGACATCCTGAGAATGCAGCCTATCCATTCACTAGGAAAACAGGGGTGACATCACTGAGAATGCCAACCTATCCTTCACAGAAGCAGCAGTAAAAATCACTGATGGGGCCCCATCCATTCACTAGAGAGCAGCAGTGACATCATGAGAATGCAATCTTTTATTTCATTTTTTTTTTTTTTTGGTCAATATCAAATGTGAGACAAGAATGAGGGACAAATGCAAAGGATCCACCTGCAACAGGTACAAGCGCTTCTGTAATCTCCCCAATTTTCCATTTTCTGGACTGAATTTTGAGGCTGAGGGCAGGATAGCTGTGATGTAACAATTTACCATTGGTAGCTTTAGACATTTTCTAAAATGCTGTTTTGTACATTTTTCTGTGAAGATCACACATTTATTTCATTACTGTACAGTAAATGTAAAGAGAAGAGACAAGATAAAAATTTGTTGGAGGACCAGTGTTCTCTTTTTTTCCTCAGCACCCTGGGGACTTTTTACCTTTTCACGTAAATAATAACAAAGCTAAAACCAAATATCTTTTTAAAAAAGGGGAATTAAAGGGGTTTTCCCCCTGGCTGTTTCACAGCCCTGCTCTTGACACCCCAGTTTTTCAGCTCCCACTTCCTGTTAAGCTGTGGCATTTCTATATCAGTGACGACGTTCAGCCTGTATTTCTCGCTGAACCTGTTAGGGGGAAATTGGTGATAGAGGGGTTTTAAACAGGGAACAGGGCACACACCCTTTTAAAAGGGTTTAAAAAGAGTCCCTTTCACCTTCAGGAGAAACCTCATTAGAAAGATAAATAAGAACAGCAGGGGAGTGACGAGAGGTGGTCAGTAATGGGGGGGATGTTGGTACACAAGGGGAGATAAGAACTGCTCTAGTTCTGAAAGGAAGCAAAATTTCAGAACAAGAAAATGAAAATTTTGATAATAAATTTTTGCCTAGTTTTTAAAAATTAAAATCAATGGGGAAATACCCCTTTTAAATAGAGAGAAGGAGGAGGGAGGGACCCTTTTTTGTCAATGCTTCTAAGGCCATGTTCACACAGCTTAATTGCGGGGCGTAATTATGCCACCAATTACACCGTGTGGACGGGGGCGGGAGCGGGGGGGCCGGCACCCCCCGGGCCCCCAAGATATCTTCTGGGCGCATTTAGCTGCAGTAAATGACATGTACTTCTCTCCCCGTGGAGATTTCTCCGAGAGGAAAGAGACTGATCCATAGTTCTCTATGAAACTGTGGTTAGGGGGAATGACTGGGAGGGATTTTACGCCTGTAATTGGCGGAAATGCCTTGAATTACGGGGCGAAATACTTTTCCCAAATAAGCCGGTGAACAGGCCAAGACTGCAGGGGTTAGAGGGGAATTGGGAGTACCTAAGCAGGATTCAGCCAGCTCTGACTTACACTTAAAAGGGAAGTCTGCAAAAAGGGAATTATTGTCTAAGAAAAATAAAAGGGAAGGGAAAAAGGGACCCAAAAATTTCGCAAACAATTAAACCCCAACTTGTCTGTCTGCTCCCATCTGTATAATAGAGGGGTCTAAAAAATGACCCCTTTGGTGTGCTTAAAAAAACCCCCTCCAGGGAAGAAGAATTATGTCCACCAGCTTTAATGAGATGTGAAGTTTCTCTCCTAGTGAGTGATAGTCCGGCTTCTCATGAGCATTCTGCTGACATTCCAGGCAGAACAGTCATTTTCCCTATGAAAAACATTTTTCTGCTCCTAAAAATCCCATTTTTGGGCACATTAAATGCATGCTCTTTAAAGCCTTCCTTTCATAATGATCACTGTTTTAACAAAAAATAGTTGCACAAATTAAAAAAGCTAAAAAATTTTTACTTTTACCCCCGCTCTTTGGGGTTGCAGGGAATGCCACCCGCACAAGAAATGAAATACCCCATCGGGTGGGTTTGAGAAAAACCCCACCTTTGTGTACCCCTTTCATTTTGGGGGGGGAGCCTAGGTCCCACCAGTGGAGTTTTTTTTGGGCACACGGGCGTTGGATTCCCTCGGGCCCAAATGAAGCGATCTTTTCCCTTTTGGAACCTACCAGTGCAGTTGACTCTTGGGGCTCACCAGTGCAGTTGCCCCTTGGGGCTCCCCATTTGCATTGACTCTTGGGTCACAGGGCATTGGTTTGGGGCTCACCGGTGCAGTTGACTCTTGGGGCTCACCAGTGCAGTTGACTCTTGGGGCTCACCATTAGAGTTTGCTCTTGGGGCCCATTCTACAACTCCTGTACATGACTGCACATACTTCGTGCTTTCGGCCACTCTTTGTTTTCCTTTCTCTCTAAAAAAAGCTGCCCAAGGACTGCCCTGTGGGCCAGTCAGAGCACCCCACTGAATAGAGAAAATATCTTTTAATTCAGCAAAAAAAGTTTGAGCGAAAGAAAAAAAAAAACAAGATACATAAAAATACATTGTGTTACATCTCAAAATAAACAGAATGATAGCATCACAATTCCAGGTACACAGCACACAAGCAAAACACAACCCCTCCTCCCGAAAAAAAAAAGTATGTATAAATGTACAATAATAAAGGGAGTAATACAGATTAAAATACATTATAAACAAGAAAAGAAGACTCCACGGAGGTAGACGTCCGGATAGAGCGCCACTTCATCCCAGGCAGGACGAGGGCACAAGGAGGCATGGAGTGGGCTGAATTTTCCATTGGAGGGGGCAGTATATATGCTTTATTTGTCTTGGGCACCTAATGAGCCCCTCTTCTGTGACTCTGCTCTACTTTATCATAGCTAACTCTTTAAAACCATGCCATGCCCAGTTCAATGATATCAGAGAAATTCATAGGATAGGAGCAGATCATAATACTACAGAGATTTATTTCAACCACTTCCTGAGAGGGTTGTTTACCCGCCACCCACCAACTTCCGAACAAAGCACGTTTTCCTTCTCCTTAGTACACACAGCTTTGAATGCTATAAGGCTAGGGCCACACAGCATAGGACATAAAACATCGGAATGCCGCCGGCATTTTATCCCATGCAAGACCGCGGTTTTTGTCACTTATTTACGCAAAAAACGTGGTTGGTTTCAGTTTTTGCCGGGAAAAGTACTGAATGTACGGGAAACCGATGGCAAAGCGCAAAACTCCGGGGGAATTTACAACATGTTGCATATTCTGCCGGATTTTTAACACAGTACGGGTTTTTCATTGCTGTCTATGCAGCACAGGGTACCGTTGGATTCTCGCCAGTTTCAAAATACTGAAACCGTTGAAAATCTGACGGTTTTTCTGTTCTGTGTAGACATAGCCTTATACTTTTGTGCTCGGTTATTCTGCAAATTTTTGCTTTTGCTTTTTTTTCTTGATATGTTAGGTTTTATTTTTTAATATTTTTTGTATAATAATAGGGATAATAAAAATTCAGTTTTTACACTTTTTTATTTATATTTTGAATAGCAAAAGCGGTGCTAAAATAAGTTTTGTAATTGTGTTACTTTTCTGTCATGAACATTTATGTATAGGTGATATAAAGATTTAAGGTAGTCGGGGGTGAAGCTAAAAGTTGCAGTTTTGTATGTGTTTTTTTTAAATTATTTTATTCTACATCTTGTGTCCTGTGTAAAGACAGAAAAAGACCTTTGTGGGGCATTTTTATATATCTTTTTTTTATAATTATAATGCAGTTGCTGAACTTCACCGAGAAGAAGGAAGCTGTGAGGATTGCTGCTATTCTGTATATAGTGCTCATTGAGCGCTGTATATACAACAGTCGAGAAGGCAGGGATGGTAATAGACCATCCCTGCCTTGTAACTGGAGAGTCTGGCTAATGCTGCTAGCCAGCTGTCCACTCACGCAGCTGCATAATTGGTTTGCAGCTGTTCAATCTGCATGGACATTTCAGGACGTCTGTGCAAAGTTATAGAAGTTATGTTGACTCCCCCCAGACATTCACACGGTGTATATGCGGGTCGTATTTCGGTCCATAATTATGCTGAAATACGCACTGCAAATATGGTTAAAAGAATGTTACTAGTAAAATCACCATCATCGTTCAGACGACGGTGATTTTATGATCGGAGATTGTACGCCCGTACAAAGAAGCGGCCTGTCACTTCTTTTGGGCGCTTACACGCTGATAAATGAAAAGGTATACGAGGCAGAGAGCTGCTTTGTGTTAAAAGTACGCAATGGCCAGCACGTCCTTTTAACAGTGCTAATGAAGGCACGGCAATACGCCGTGTGAATGTACAATTATAGTAAAAGGGCAGTCGGCATGCAGTTAAATAAAATCTCTGAAATTATAATATTTTACTGTATAATATAAATGTTAAAGTGGGTAAAATGAAATTAAGAACATCCAGCAGGAGAGTGGTACTCTGAGAATCCACTACTTCCATGTAAAAATCTGTAATACTTTACACAATTCTGTTATATTCAACATTAATCTATTAATAATATGATTTATTTTTCAATTCCAGGTATTTCTGCCCAGCCGGCTGTGCAAATAAAAAGGTCAAGATCTTTGGGACCCTGTTTTATGACAGTGTGAGTGTCTGCTAGAGACGAGTGTCTCCTTAAAAAGAACATATGGCCATTCCTGAAATGTCTGTTTTAGAAGGTACACATGTTCCCCATGTTCTGGAGAATCTGTTCTTATATCTCTGTCTTGTGCTGTTCCCCTGTCATTGCTTCTAGAAATACACTACTGAATTTGTCAATTGCGGGAGTGTCACTGCACAGTCTGACATAGTCCAATTAGTGCAGGGACACACCCCTTTGAACACTGGAAAGGTAACACCCATCTGACTGATTCAGTAATACATTTCTAGAAGGAATAACCGGGGAACAGCACAACACAGAGTTATAAGAGAAGATGCTCCAGAATTGGTATTTCACAGGCAACACAAAGATTTATTAAACCAGACATTTTAGGAGATGTTATAGGTTTTCTTTAAAGGGAACCTGTCAGGTAAATTTTGCTGCCCTATCTTAAAGCAACATATGATAGCAGGAAAGAAGCTACACTCTGATTATATGATTTAGAGCACAATTTCCAAGTAAAAAGCAGAGTAAGGGTGGATTCACACCTCCATTGTGAAATCTGTTGTTCCTTTCCATTTTGAGATACTAAAAACTGAACTGAAATGGAAAGGAACGGTCTTCTATTGATTTCAGTGGGTATTTAAAGTAATCAGTTCAGTTCTGCTCAGTTCCGTTAGAAATCCATTTTTTATGATGGTGATAAGGGTATGTTCAGATGGCTTATTTTGCCGCGTAATTGTGCACGCATGCCGCCGTGTATTGCGCCTTATAGGCGGTGACATGCGCACTGCAATTACGGTAATTCATAGCTCTCAGAGAGAGCTATGGATTACGTGTCGTCTCCCTGGGGGTACGCGCCGCTGACAATGTTTGTACATAGGGCCGGCTGTGCACTGGGGGTAGGCGCTGATCTGTGCATGCTTCCAAAACACCTGCCGTATTGCAGTGCGTACTGTACACGCCGCAATAAGTCGTGTTAACATACCCTAATAAGGAAAACTGCTGCACTATTGTTTCCATTAAAAAAATGGATTTCTGACAGAAAGAAGCCTTCCTTCTTTTTCTACATTCAATGTGAAATGGATATAAATGGATGGTCATTTGTTCGTATTCGTTTTTCTGTTCATTTAAAGGATCTGTTTTTAATTTCTGACTGGCACAGAAATATCAGACCTAAAGAAAACCGCTTTAAACTGCTGAAAAACGGAGACAAACTGATTGTAAACTGATGTCAAAGTATCCATTTGTTTAAATGATAACTATGAGGGTATGTTCACAGGGGCAAATTTCAGCGCGCATTTAGCGTCATAATTGTGCTCTAATACGAGCGCACTGAAATTACGGTAATCCACAGTTCTCATAGAGAACTATGGATTACGCCTCCTCTCCCTGGGTGTATAATACGATCGTATTGTATGCGTGGGGAGATAATTGACATGAGTAAAGACAGTCTATGGGGCTGGTGGGCTGCCGGCCCCCCCGCGTCGTGGCAGTACGTACCGATCAGTGCGACTCCCAAACACCCGGCGTAACTCTACGCCCCACAATTACGCTGTGTGAACATAGCCTGAGGGATCACTTGAAAAAACAGATTATTATACCTAGTATTAGATTTATTGTACCTCAGTTGGTCTCTGATGTTCGTTTTTCCCACTAATACATCTGTTTTTGACGGATTTCAAAACACAGGTGTGAATACTCCTTAAATCATGACTCCTAGGAGAGACATTGGGCTGCGTCCACACGGCAAAGGAAAAATACTGGTCGAATTCTGAATTAGAATGCGATCAGTATTTCACACTGCTTTTTGTTTTTTTGTGTCTTTCTTTTTTAACGATTTTCTGTTTCAGCCACCCCATTAAATGCAGTGAAATACGGCTGATTATTGAACATGTTCCAAGTTATTTTCAAAACCATTGGTTTTAAAATCCAACCTCAGAAAATCCGAGACATGTAGACTACAGCTTGGATTTTCTATTGAGATCTATGGGGATGGTATTACAGTCGGATTTTGACAGTTTTTAAATCTGAAGTCCGTGGCTGTAAAACCATGCAGTGTAGACATACTCTTGTTGACTGTTCTGCACACAAATTGATAAGCTGTCAATTACTATATCTGGGCGGGGTCAGCAGGACTTTATCGGTCTTTGCTGGGAGTCGTTACAGGATTTACTCTGCTTATTACTCAGAGGTCCTACTCTGAATCATATGAAATTATATATCTCACAATTTAGTGGGACACGTACAAAAACTGTCTTGGTATAAGACTTTCTTTCTTGCCCATAGCAACCAATTAAAGCTCCTCTTTCATTTTTTTGAGAGCTCTAAAGGAAATGACAGGGGAGTTCTAACTGTTTGCTATAGGCAACAAAGAAAGTCTTAGACCAAGACAGTATTCATGAGGACCTTAGTTTCTCACATTCTATCATATCCTGCTCTCTAGGGTAGCATGACCTACCTGACAGGTCCCCTTTAAGTGTCTCGACCCCCACCAATATTGCAGCTGGTCCCTATGTCCTTCCCTCTAAGTGGCAGGGATGAATAAGTGCTGCCCAGAGTTGTATAATGGTGACTTTTTCCCATCAGAGAAGGTGGGCCCCTCTCTTCTTTGCACTCTCTCCTTATATGCACTCGCCCCCTAACTTATGGACCCCCTGCTCACTCATCCTGTTATTACCAGTACAATTTGCATTCATCTAGATTACCAGCTTGTGCAGAGCAGCCATACACTATGGGGTCATCGACAACAATGGTGGGCTGGTGGACATAACCCGGAAAGGGCGTCTGCAGTTCTTTGTCAAGTCCACCAGGAATGGGGTGGAATCAATGAGGTAAAATGCATTGTTTTTGTCTGTCTGTCTGTAGATTATTCAAATTCCAGGTACTGACAATTGTTTATTTCCTTCAGTAAATTTAAACCTGGAAATTCTTTCATGGTGTCCAAAGTTACAGGTAAGAGTCAAGAACTATCATCTATATTATATGAGATGTATTTGAAGTGTAAATGGGTAAGTGTGTGTGTACATAGGAGATTTATGGGGTGTATTTTGATCAACATGGGTAGTATTTGTATATATATATATATATATATATATATATATATATATATATATATATATATATATATATATATATATATATATGCTGAGTTATATGGGGGTGTATGTATATTTTGTAAATTAAATGGGAGGAAATCTGAAGGATAAATGGGGTATATAGACATGTACTGTATATTAGGTGTACATGAAGGGTACTATGGATGTAGATATTTAATATCTGTTGTCTTATCCCTTAGTACAAACAATTGACTGTTACTCAACGGTGGCAGAGATCTGTCCATTTGAAAAGCCAGCAAAACACTGCCCCAGGTAAATATAATATGAAATAATGACGAATAAACTGTGGCAAGATAACCAGATTGCAGAATTGCATCCAAACAGCCAGTAATGTCCAATGGTGGGGGATCTGAGGGCAATCAGTGATGGTCTATGGCAGTGATGTCGGAAAGTTGGAATTCAATGCATGCCCGGTATTGTCAGGTTGCTCAGTATTAACCAGTTCATTTCTCTGCACAGGTTTTCTTGCCCCAGCCATTGTAAGAATGAACCCACGCATTGGGCGCCCGTCATTGGCACAAATATTTACGCAGATGTAAGTAGTCTTTGGGTTACTGCTGAGATTCCAGTCTAGTGCAGTCAGGATTATAGGGAATGAGCAGATGAAGTGTTGTAGCTACTGTGGGAGACATGCGGATGGATGATACCAACTCTGTCCTATGTCGGCTGGGCTGGAAAGGAGGGTAAAATTCTTGACAAGTCATAACTAGTCCAGATAAAGAGATTATTCAGAACCTGTTCCCTGTTACTGACTTTCATCAATAAATAAATTGTTCCCACGGCATCATGTGGTCGCACCATAGCCCACACAGGCCTGGATGCCAACAGACAATATGAGTTAATCCCTGTCACTTAAGAACATTGTGTTTCTTGAACTAATTATTTTCAGGGTTAAAGGGTCATTCCAAATTTTTTTTTCCCCTTTAGTTCATTAGAAATTGCTTCTAGATACATAGTATGCCATTAATTTTTCTTACCTGCAGCTGAATACAGGATTTCTCACTGCTGCCACTGGGCCACACAGCATGGTTGTGTGACCCAGAAGTGAATCTCTCTATGCATTCCTATTGGAAGTTCAAAGTCAGTCTCATAGGATTGCATGGAGAGACAGACTTCCTGTCAGCATCAAAAGCAAGTATTTTTAAGCAAATCAGAATGCAGATCATTTGACCTAACAGACTATTGCATCTGCCATTAATCCTGTATGCAGCTGCAGGTAAGCAAAGTGTAAACTGTAGTAAGGAAAAGAAAAACCTGGAGTGGTACTTTAATTCACACACTGGTAATTGGCTAACAGCATGGCGAATGAAGCTCTAGATGTCACAGGAATAAAGACAATGGGACAGATTTATCAAAAGTGTCTTACTTTTAGACAGTGTAAACTTAGACTAGCCAGTCTTAAAATGCGCCAAATTTATCATAGTGTTGATGAATCTGGCGCTGGTTAGAACTGTCTAGTCTCAGTTTGTACCATCTTTAAGTTGGCTTACTTTTACGCTAGAATTTGCACATCCTGGTGCACTTTTTGTTGCATTTAAGCCACACCCCCTTTCCGCAAACCACACCCCTTTTACAAAGTCACGCCGCTTTGTCGGACGCGACGCAGAAGCGCCTGAAACTGTCTAAAACACATAGTAAATGCGGTGAAAAGCTTGTTTTTGGTACAAATTGAGCCAGCATTCTGGCGCAACTGCCTTGATAAATCTGCCCCATTATTCATGGTCAGTAATGTCTCTGGAGCACCTTGAGATCCATTGCACTTGTATGTAAATTAATAGTCTATGATAATGTGATGCCACAAGATGATCATCTTGAAAGTGAGAATGTTGCAGGAACCCTGGTAAGCAATGTGCGGACCATAAGATAGGGAGACACATTTGGACATGTCTTGGGGATATGTGAGGAATCTTGGAGCGTTGTGCGAGCTCCAACACATGTTGTTGTCATGTGATTTAGATTGTTGAAAACAAGCGGTGAAGCAAATGTTAGGAAATCTTCTTTATGATGAGGATCTTGTTTTCATTAGTGGCCGTAAAGGGATTTATCACCAGTTCATGGAAATATTGCAGAATAAACTGGGACAACAACTTTAGAGAGTTCATGCCTGAAAACCTCAGCCAGGCGTCTGCCATCTTCCTGGATGAGGTCATTAACGGGGGTCATGAGTTTACTATAAAGAACCAGTCCTATGTAAATTAAGCTTAGTTTTTCACCATTTATAAGATCTCTGCTTATCGTCAGTGAATGTAAACATTGTTTAAACCGAGATCCTGACCAAATAGTTACTACAGCTGCATGCTTGTTAGGCTATGTTCACACGGTGCTTTTCAATCCGAAAAACGGATTGAAAAATGCTGCATCAAATGCATCCAAACACGTATCACATTTTGTTTTCTGTGCAGTAGAAACGCACCCTATAGTTTTAAATAGGGTGTCTGCTGTGTAAAGCAGATCAAGAGTTGACATGTCAGTTCTTTGAATGGATCTGGAAGACACATCAGAAAAACGCATGTAAAACACGCATCGTTGTTCAGACGTTTTACATTGAAACTAATGTAAATCACACTGTACATTGTTAGATGCGTGTTTGGGTCCGTTTTGGGTACGAAACACTGATCCAAACGCATCTAAAAAATGCTGTGTGAACATACCTAGTCTTAACTGGACAAGGCAAAGCTATGTAAAGTAAACTACCTACACTACCGATGCATACATGTTACCTGTATTGATACATTGGAACAGATCCTTAACGGTATAGAGAGGTGGGCCCATAAGACTCAACTCCACTGGGGGGCCCCTCAGAATCAACACCACTGGTGGGCCCCTAAGAGTCAACACCACTGGTGGGCCCATAAGAGTCAACTCCACTGGTGGGCCTCTAAAAATCAACTCCACTGGTGGGCCCCTAAGAATCAACTCCACTGGTGGGCCCCTAAGAATCAACTCCACTGGTGGGCCCACAAGAATAAACTAAACTGGTGGGCCACAAATAATCAAATCCAATGATGGGCCCAAAGAATGAACTACACTGGTGGGCCACTAAGAATGAACTCCACTGGTTGGCAACTAAGAATGAACTCCACTGGTGGGCCACTAAGAATGAACTCCACTGGTGGGCCACTAAGAATCAATTCCACTGGTGGGCCCCTAAGAATCAACTCCACTGGTGGGCCCATAAGAATCAACTCCACTGGTGGGCCACTAAGAATTAACTCCACTGATGGGCCCCTAAGAATCAACTCCACTGGTGGGCCACTAAGAATTAACTCCACTGATGGGCCCACATATATCAACTCCACTAGTGGGCCACTAAGAATTAACTTCACTGATGGGCCCCAAGAATGAACTCCGCTGGTGGGCCACTAAAAATCAATTCCACTGGTGGGCCCCTAAAAATTAATGGCACTGGTGGGCTCCAAGAATCAACTCCACAGGTGGGCCACTAAGAATTAACTGCACTGGTGGACCCCTAAGAAATAACTCCACTGGTGGACTCCTAAGCATTAACTCCACTGGAGGGCCACTAAGAATCAACTCCATTGTTGGACCCAGTCCAACACTGACATTGACCATGTATCTGACCAGTCATGGGTTTTAGGTAACCAGGTTGGAGAAGCGATTTGCCCTTTAAAGTGCAGCTCCATCATTGATTACAATGAAAACCATTCTCAGCTATGTTTTAGAACCAGCATGGAGTTCGATATGCTGGCCGGACTGTCCCATAACACTGCATAGGGCAAATGCTTCAACTTTAAACCTCATACAATTACTGAGATTTTCTTCCCAGGACAAAATGCTCCAGAGCCAGATTTAGAGCGACCTCAGTATGGCTCGTAATACAGCTGCCAGCGCTGACTGTGTCCTTGTATGGACATGAAGCCTCTGCCAGTTCATAGCACAAACTCCACCAGCAGATATCCAAAATAAATGTCTTGTCAGGTTCTAGATCAGATGCTGCAGGTGCCAACATCAGGACAGGTTTACAGAGCAAAAATAATGTCTATGATCTGGAAGTCGCTAACTGCAGATCTACAACTATACAAGAGAACTAGGTTGTCAGTAATAGGTTAAATAGCTGTTACTGTAGAATAAGATGAATGAATCTATCTGATGACAATATAATTATACTACTATTACATTCAGTGATGTAAGTAACAAGGGGCGAAGCTGTGACAACCTCCAGTTATGATACAGGAGCTGGTTGTTAGCAATAATAGATATAGTAGTTGTTAGGGTATGTATACACAACAGTGGTAAAATGCCGATCGGATTATGTTTAAGAATCTGGTTGGCATTTTATCGTCTTTTCAGTGGTTTTGGACGACGGTTCTGTCCACGGTTTGTGGATTCGCCCGTCCCCCATAACCATTGAATTTGCACCAGAAATCCGGGCGGAAGATTGTGCATGCTCCAATTTTTAGGAACGTCGGAGGCTGAAAGTCCGTTCAGTGTAGACTACTAAACGGATTTTTTTTTAAAGTCTGTGGTGATGGTTTCTTGTCGGTTTTCAGACGGTTTCCAAATCCACAAACCATCTGAAAATCTGATGAGAAAACCGTGCTGTGTGCACAGACCCTTAGTGTAGCATAAGATGAATGAATGTCATGTCTGGTCACAATACAATTATAATACTATTATATTCAGTGATGTTAGTAACAGAGGGTGGGGCTGTGACAACCTTTCAGATATAGAGGCTGGTCGTCATCAATGAAAGATGGACTAGTGGTTACTATAGTCTAAGATGTGTTTATTTTGTTCCTGATCAAAATTTTATTTTTGGGAGATTTTGATGCCTGATTCTAATTTTTTCTGCAAAACGTAATTATAATATGACTGTTATATTCAGTGATGTCAGAAACAGAGGCAGTGCAGTGACAACTTCTAAAACATGCTATAAAGGCTGGTTGTTAGCAGTAAGAAATGGAAAAATTATACTTTAGTGTACAGTGAATGGATTTAATGTCTAATGATAATTTAATATATTAAAATATAATAGAATATATTAAATTAATTAATATTAATGGGGGCAGGGCTGTGACAACCTCTTAGGGCGCGTCCACACTGCACAGGACAAATACCGTCTGGTTTGCTGGCCGGTATTTGTCCAATTTTGCGGCCGTCCCGGAGGAGGGGAGGGGGGCGGCTTTTCTCCGCGATAAGTGGAGAACAGCCCTCCCCCTCCCATTGAGGTGTTCATATTCCATCCGGAAACCGGACGGAAGAATGAACATGCTCAATGCTTTTTGAGTGGCCCGCGGGCAGAAAACCCATGCAGTGGGGACTGCTACACGGGTTTTCCATAGAGCACAATTGTGCTAATTTTCGGCCGGTTTTTCAGGCGGTCTGAAAAACCACAAACCGGCTGAAAAACCGTCCGAAAACCCTTGACGTGGGGGCATGCCCTTAGACATACTATAGAGGTTGGTTATCAGCAGTGATAGATGGTATCAATGATAATCCGGACTGGAACAAATTCTAAGACACGATTCATTTTAAAATCCTCACAACAGTGTTGTGATGCTTTTACCAAGTTATTAAAGGACACTGTTGTGAGCATTTTGAAACTAATCGTGTCTTAGAATTTGTTCCAGTCCGGATTATAATTGATTTTATATTCCAAAGGTTGGACACCTTCTCTGGACTTTTATACACACCTGTGTAAGTAATAGGTACTGATTTTCTAAGTATTAAGCAGTGATAGATAGAACAGAGGTTACTGTAGTACAAAGTGTGTAGACCTTATGTAAGATCCACAATGTCATTATAGTCAAACATGATCGGACCCGTTTTGAGGGCTGGGACAACCTCTCAGACATGATATAGAGACTGGTTGTCAGCAGTAATAGATAGAATAGCGGTTACTGTAGTATAAGGTATGTGAGTGTCTGGCACATCTTAACACAATGCAATTCTATTACTATTATATCCAGTGATGTTAGTAACAGGGGGCAGAGCTGTGACAACCTTTCACTAGTCACTTTATAGAGATGGGACTGCTGTTGTATTACTTGACCCTCATGAGTATTGACATTTTCTTTTCTCATAGTCATCCAGCATTTGTCGGACAGCCGTGCACGCGGGTGTCATTAAAGATGACTTTGGAGGATATGTGGATGTGATGCCTATGGACAAAAAAAATCATTATCTTGGCTCGAACAAAAATGGAATACACTCAGAAAGGTAAGTTAATAACTTGTGTTGAACAAATCTGTCCCTGTTCAGTTTAACATGCTTTTGACTGAATTGGTAAAAAAAAAAATTTATGAAGAATTTTTTCTCTAGTTGTAACCATAGCGCTCATTTAGATTTTTTAATGATTTTTTTTTAAGAATTAACTCGCCTTTCTGTGGCACTCTAGAGCCAATTGGGCTACTGACATGGCATCACTTCTAGTTTTGTTAACCAGAAGCGATGCCTCAATGGGAGCTTTTTTGGACCTAGAACACCATAGAAAGGTAAGTTAACCCTTAGAAATCTGTCAAAAATCCTAACCCCAAGGATTTTTTAGGCAATTTTTGACAAAATTAGATTCCGGTTGACCTGAATCCAAAGAGCAACACTCGTAATGACACTATGGGGCTTGTGCTCTGGAGGTTAAAAGGATCCAATCTTGTGTAGAAATGTGTTCATCTAGTAGTGACAGCAGCTGTGGCCTCCTTGGAATATTCACAGAAAAATATCTGTCCGTTGAAGGGATTGTATGGATAGTGCACCCTCATTACTGTCCATTGTGGTCTCTTTCATCCATTGTACACTCTCATGTGGATGAATCTCATTCCTTACTGGCAAATGAGGCCTGGCCTGGTGCCACCATAGATGACTGTAAAATATTCTGCTGTTTCCCAGATCTTAGGGCCTGTGCCCCAGAACCCATATATAAATATAGCTAAGAAATTTATCAAAATACAATTAAAGGGGTTGTCTCGCTACAAGGATTTTAAAGGTCTTGCAAAAACAAGTTACTTTGCAATATATGTCCATTAACAGTATCCTACCTATTCCTAGATATCCCCTCTTGTATGGGCTGCATCAGCTCCTCAGGTCGCTATAGCTACAGACCTGTTTGATCTCTCCTGATAGGCTGCCAACACTGGTTGCTATAGCTACAGACCTGGCTTCTACTGCAGCCTAGTAGAAGGCAGTAAACACACCCCTGAATTCAAAATGAAACCAAGAAAACAGTGTGTGATTAGATACCCCTATATAAATCTCCAGCCTACTGTCCTGATCTTTCAAGTATCAATCTTCACTATAGTTCTAGGGATATATACTGATAACGAGCTCAGGATGAACAGTGCTATAGGTCCCTTTATGAAAGAGCGGTGGTGTAGTGTGCGTAATTGAAAGTGGACAGAGAAAAAGTGACTGGGCATGGCACATTTGATAACATTGCTGTATGTGAATGAGGTTTGAGAGGGATCTTAAAGAAGTTAAACTCCTAGAATGTTCTGACTATGCTTGTTTTATGTTCCAGCATTAAGAACCGTAAAGAAGGTAAAGCTTTCCGCATCTTTGCCGTAAAGCAATAATAAAAAACCTATGGCAGGATGTTTATGAACATTGAGGCCAAACAACCCCCATCCTGTCTGCTTTATGGAATTAGGAAACGCCACCATATCTCCTACATGACACCCACAGACCCTTTATTGAGAGTTCATATGGAGACCGCCTCTGGACCTGGACTCATCTGCGCCAAGGAATTGATTGTCATTCAAGAAGTGTGCATCTAATGGAGACCCAACCATAACTCAGTGGCCATGACAGCATCACTGCATGGAGGATCACCGAGTGAGGCAACAAAAATTCTGATGCAGAACCAAAAAAAATGGGGGTTGGAAGTGGTGAAAGTGGGGGCTGGTGAGCATGGGTATTGTATATATTTACCTTTTGTATTTTGTATTTTGAGGTATTATTTGGATGGTTTTCTATACAACAGTGCTGGCGCCTTGTTGTTTTGTATTCAGGGTAATATTTGCCCTCTGTGTGTGTTTGTATATATAAATATATATATTCTCGTCTCTGTATGTGCTATGTATAACAACAGGACCTCTCCCTTCTCATAAACAACTCTGATGAAGGGAACACGCAGGGTTAGGATCTTGCACCCCAGCGCTTGCTCCTTCCCCTCCAATGGCTGCGTAGCAGATGGGTGCACCTGCCGGTTCCCGAGCGTATATCTAGCGTGTGTGTAAGACATAGGATTCCTCCAGTTCCATACAAGGTCCTCGTTCTTCAGGGGACTGTGAACAATGATTTTATAATCACCCTCAAACCTCCTCCCCATGAAAGAACATTTAAAGTGATTGACAGTATCAGTGTGTGTACTTTCACTTTTTCTTTTAGGAATTCTGTCAGGAGTTTGCTTTTTACTCAGAAATTCAGCATCAAATATTATGAACCATATATCACAGAGCTCAGTCTTCCCCTTTATCATTTCTTTCTGTCAGATAGTGCTGCATGAACGCTCTGACAGGTTCACTTTCAGAGGCAAGTCTGTCACAGCAGATCTGTCCATTAACAGAGTGTAATCCTTGCGTAACGAGACATTTTCTAAACTTCCGATAGACTTTTATACACATGCGAATTTCCACTCACTGACAGCATGAAAAGGTCTTGGAAATAATGGCAAATGACAACACAAAGTTTATAAGAAATTTTTAGAACTTTTAATTTTGCAAAGGTTAAACTTTATTTAGGGAAAATTGGACAGCGGCCCTTCAAATTAATGGTATGCCTATTTTACATACTCTATTACCACCCAACATTTTTTGGAATTTGCCCCATAAAAATGTTCTTATAATAAAGCATGTTTCCCTGGAGCCTCTCTCTAAATTCACAAGCACAATACTTTCAATCTTTCTTTCTGTTTATTTGTATTTTTAAACTGCATTGTTTCTCATGCAGGAAGGACAAAAATCAAGTATTTGCAGCATAGACAAGCATTCTACTGTACAATAAATGCAGCTTACTGTGACCTCCTGGACTGAAATGGTGGTCATATATGTGGTTGTTAATTACTCAGCCTACAGAAAACATTTAAGGGGTTGTCTCATTACAAAGAATATCTTTCAAAATGTAGGGAACACTAAATGAAGACGTTTTCCAAATATATTGCTTTGTTCATATTTTTTTGTTAAAGAACTACAAATGATTTGATCACCTTCTGAGCTCTCTCTGGTTCCCATGTGACCGACCTGTGTACTCCTTTTCCTCTGCTGTTTGTTCCGATAGCAGGGAGTGATGTGAGGTTTCAGGAGGCAGTGAGAGCTTGTCTGTTATCTGATCTTTCAGACAAAAGACAGTAATTACTCTACTGTTTACATTAGCTCGAAGCTTCTCTGGACCTCAGAGAAGGTAATTTATTTAATCTAGACGAAAACAGAGAAGTCTGAATACACAGAGCTCATATGCTAATTACAAACAGCGTGACCAGGAAGTGAAAGAGCAAAGCAGCATTATTTCATTCATGCGTCCTATGAAGCTTTGAGATGAGACAACCCCTTTAAACATTATGTAATACTGCTTCTATTACCTATATGCAGCTCCTGCAGTAGACTTCACAACACCAGTTCACAATGTATATCATCTCCATAAACAAGGGATTTTCTCTACCACTAGTAAAACAAGTGCAGTTCTAGAGTATGAAACATGTTGCTACTCAAAATCAGTATAGAATAATGATGACTCCACCAGCAGAATAGTGAATTCAGCTCTGAAGTACAATAAAGGTTGTAATTTAGGATTAGTAAAGGATAAATAATGTGATATATGTTCACAGTTCTTTCTCCACCAGAATGAGTGCAGCTCTGGAGTATAATACAGAATATAATTTAGGATGAGTACAGGATAAGTTATGTAATTACAGAGGTACTCCAGCAGCAGAATAATGAGTGCACCTCTAGTGTATAATACAGGATGTAATTCAGGATCAGTACAGGATAAGTAATGTAATGTATGTACACAGTGAGTCCACCAGCAGAATAGTGAATGCAGTTCTGGACTACAATACAGGATTTAACTCAGAATCAATTTGGTATAAGTAATGGAGGTACACAGTACTTTTTCCAGCAGAATAGAGAGTGCAGCTCTGGTATACAATACAGGCTGTAACTGTGAATCAGTATTGGATAAGTCACATAACATGTACACAGTGACTCAGTTCTTTATCAGGATAAATGCCTAAAAATCTCTGAATAAGACAGACCCCTGAATATTGCCCCCCTCCCTCTAGCAGAGGAAATTGTGTCCAGCAATATACATACTGCAGATTACAGAAGTGAAGTGCTGTTCTTATGAATTCTTTACTTGGTGCTACATTAATAATGTTCAAAGAACACAGTAAACTTTAGAATTATATAACCAACTTTGTAATAAATGTGGTGATGACAATTAATTGTGTTTTATTATTATTGTGTGTAGATAATCATACCACTTTGTTTACTGGTAAAAAGAAATCTGTAAAAATGTCCTGAACATTCAGATAGGGATTATTTATTTTATATCCTTAATATATGGTTGATATTAGAATTTATACATTCAAAGGAGCTCTGCATGTATATAAGTTTTTTTAAACATTTTTTTATAATCTACCTTTATACATTCTCCGGTCTAGGGGGAAAAATGGGGCCACATGTATGAAAACTGTCTAGGTCTAAAATTCACTTTTTTGCCCATAGCAACCAATCAGAGCCCTCTCATTTCATATGGTGCTCTGGAAAAATTAAAGGGGCACTCTGATTGGTTGCTATGGGCAAAAAAGTGAATTTTAGACCTAGACAGTTTTCATACATGTGGCCTATGGCGTCTCACTACAGACAAGCATTGTCTTAAATCAAGTAACCTCTGTCCTCCAAAGGTGAGAAGACTTGTGAGAGAAAGGAACAGTAATAAATGATGCAAAAAGATGCATCCAAAACTCTGTTTTCTCTGACTTCCCCACAATCTTCTTGCTTACCGGTTCTATAGAATATTTACCCGCTGCCCCTTATGTGCCCAGAATGAGGTTCCTGTCAACATCCCAATATAAACAGGAACCACGCCTGTAACCTGAATCTTCACACCAGTCACTAGACAATCACTACTAAATGCAACACAATATTGGACAACAAACCTAAGGTGACTAGAACAGAACTCTCAGAAAAGAAGCAAATCACTGATCCTGGAAATTCTACAGTTGAAAGACAAAACTTATAGATCTATGTACAAAAATGTACTAAACTATAAGCATACAACTATTACACTGTACCCAGATACAGGAATATGTCTACTATAATACTGATTCTTATGTACAAGAATATAACTATTATAATACTGCCCCCTATATACAGGAACATAACTAGTATAATAATACTATGTACAAAAATAAAACTTCTATATCACCCCATATAAAGAATATATAAAAATATAACTACTACAATACTTCCCACTATGTACAAGAATAATACTACTATAATACTGACCACTATGTACAAGAATATAACTAAACAACAATTCCCCTATAAAATACAAGAGACCGGGGTAGTCCACTGATTGGTCAGCAATCCCACAAATTTTCAACATAAATACATAGAAACCCTACCTATCAAAATGACAGAGCACCCCTCCCAATCCTCTTAACTGAGGAGGAAACGCGTTGGCTTTGTCAAGTTATGGACGTCCAATAATTATGTTTGTTGAATTTGTTGAGATACTATAGGTCCAATAATTTATTTTGAGCTAGACCCCTATTGTATTATCATTGTTGAGGTATCTTGTTAGTATAAGGGTGTTGTAGGGTGGTATAGATAGGAGGTTCCAGTGGAGTCGTCCTTATTGGGACGGGTGCTCTGTCATTTTGATAGGTAGGGTTTCTATTTAAGGATTAGGGGAATACAGGGTTTTTGTAGGTTTTTTAGATTGTAATTGATAAATATTATGTTTTATCTTTGTTAGGCCATCCCTTTCTGTTGTTAATTTATGTCAAGAATATAACTGCTATAATACTGCCCACTATGTACAAGAATATAACTACCATACTACTACCCCATGCACAAAAATGTAACAAATGACTGCCTGCATATATAAGAATTATACCATAATATTGCTGTCTATGAACAAGAACATAACTAAAAAAAAACAAAACACCGCCCCAATGCACGAGATAACTACTGTAATATAGTAATGTAACTCCTATAACACTGTTCTATACGTTAAAGAATATAAGTACTGTAACATATAAAATTACTATGAAACAATACTTTCCCCTATGTTCAAGACCATAACTACTATAAAACTGTAAGTCATTAAGTCTTAAGAGATGACAATTGCAATTCCTGCAGCATGCTCTGAAGCCTCATTGGCCTCTGCAATATCCACATAAGCAAAAACATGGATCTGGTATCATCCATTAAAAAGATACTATGTAACTTTATTATACCAAACGACGTCCAGGATATTATGACTGATAATACTCTCTATTTGAAATGCGTTAGCACTATGACAGATTTTGGATATGATTTGTTTTACTATTAAAGACTGTTTGGAAAATAAAAATATGTAGTTTCAATGGATGATGCCATATCCATATACATAGTCAAGTCACATTATTATGGGTGGCAGTATTTCGGAAACTACTCAGTTTGTGAACTGTTCTCGTGCTGCTGTGGTAAAAGTGTATTGTGAGTGAACAAATTGCAATATTGTAAATAATGTGGAAACTGTAGAACACCATGTGCCATTGAAGGCAGAGGCAAACATGAGCTAGGAAAGCAGACCAACACACTACATTGGAGCAGCTCAATGCTAATATGAACCAGAGGGCTACCAACAGTTTAGCGGACTCTGCCGTGTATAGGGCATTGAAGCAGACGGATGGTCACTGCACCTCTAAAAACAAAGCTGCATTAGCAGAAAAGACTTAAATTTTCACAGTAGTACTGGAATTTGGCAGAGTTGACTTCTCTGATGAGTCATGTTTTGTGTTTCATCAAAAAGATGGACATTGGCATGTCAAACAAGAAACATCAGTGAAAAAACACCCTGCAACCACTGCTGGAAGAACACAAGCTGGTGGTGGCAGTTTCATGGTCTGGGGAAAGTTTTCCTGGCATTCTGTTGGCCTACTCATCCATGTGGAAGCACTCACAACCAATTTGGGTATGAATCAATCCTTGCAGATCACCTTCATACATGCTGATTGTCTTCCTTGGGGCGGATGGCATCTTCCAACAAGACCATGCGACATGTCACACAGTTAGAAATGTCATTGGTTGGAAGAACATGACCAAGACTTTCAAGTACTAGCCTATCCTCTTATTCCCCAGACTTGAATCCAATTGAGCATCTATGAGACCATCGCTGTCATCGTGTTCACTCTATGGATCCTCCCCCATGCACCCTCCAGCAGCTGTGGGATACATTGCAGTCAGCATGGCTCCAGATAGCTGTGACAACCTACCAGAACCTTACTGAGTCACTCCCAGCCCATTACCGTCTGTATTGCAAATAGAGTTTACTCTGGATATTAATTGTTGGTCAATGTGACTCAACGTTGTATTTTTGCTATTGTCATACTGCCCCCTATGTACAAGAATATCACTGCTGTGAAGCCCCATACATGAGAATGTAACTAATATAATACTACCCACAATTTACAGAAATGTACCTCCTCCCAATATTGCCCCTACTGTAACTTCTATAATACTGAACTAAATGAACAAGAATACGTCCTAGAATACTGTACTGCCCCTATTTACAAGAATATAAATATCAAACATAAACCTAATTCAATTCTGTCCTCTATGTAGAACAATATAACTTCTATAAAACTGTACCCGAGACCGAACAATATAGTGGATATATTACTGCTCCTATGTATAAGAATGTAATCACAATAATACTGCCCCTAGTTTACTATAATCCTAGCCCCTATGTACAAAAATTCGACTACTATAATACTGCCCCATATGTTTGAGACTATAACTAGGTGCTTGTATTTGTGGTACTGAGGACAGAGTAGTAAGAGACACTTCTATCATCAGACTTCTTCAATTTTGACCTGTATATTGGGCTGAGCTGTAATAAGGAGCCGTTACTACCTGGACTATATGTCACTCTGACAAATGTTGACCAATGTATAGACTCTCAAGGCTGAGTGACAGGAGGCCTGAGAGACGTCTAGTGCCTACAACTATTTGAGGCTCAGAAAGTGTAAATTTCAGGTCCAGGGTGATCTTGTATGAACAGCTGGTTTGAATTGAGCTGATCCTCCCTGGATATAAGTGACCATGAGCCAAACTAAACACGGCCTCTCCTCATACTCTGTGTCCAGGAGTAAATAGACTTTCTATAATTTAATTTTATTTTATTGTCAGTCCAGATTCAAGAACAATCTGCCAGATATATAACTCAATCTGATGTCTCCAGGACATTGGGGAGGGGGCACACCTCCATGCTAATGATTCCAAAATCAAAATCATGTAGTATGACTCCTTTTATAAGGGCCATTTGTCCATTTGGAGTGCCAACCAGCTTATTGCAAGTAGCCTACACATTGCCCAATAAAAGGGAGTTAAACAACCACATGAATGGTCATTTATATGTTTCATTGTGGGGAGTTGTGCGGCTGATGAATGAATTACTACATAACTGATGCATTTACTAGCTCATCAGCTGATCGCAGAGCCTTTTAAAAAGGACAATGATTGGGAATAAACATCTTTACGGATGTTGTTCAGCCAATAATCAGCCTGTGTAAAATGGTATTGAGACCAAACTTTTATTGGCTCTAGGTGGGTTTGGACTGAGGAGCAAAGGAACCTCCTTGTGGACCCCACTGCATGGCAGGCCTGGTGCTGCTTTTCAACTGTAGGTACATCCTTGGGACGGGCATACAGTAGAAAACTATGGCAGAGCAGGGAACCATGGGCTCTATTCCCCACCAATTACTCTTGTAGGCTGCAAGTCTAGTGCCTACAATAGGTTGGGAGGAGAATCCCAATGATTATGTCACACCACCTATATCACGTCAGCTGTTTGTTGAGAAACAGGGAGAGGTGAGGTTTATTTTTTATATTAATTATCAGAAAAGGAAAAATAATAAGGATAGGTGGGCTGCATACCTAACTAACAGAAGCCCAACCTACCTACCAAACGGGGGTCTTCCATACCTAATCTGTGGGAAGCTTATCTGCTTACCTAATAGTGGAGATCAGCCTACCTACTTTGAGGGGCTACTTTCCTCATTGGGGTCAACCCAACTGAAGAGGGGGTCTACATATTGGCCTGCCTAATTTTTATGACTATTATTCAGAAGTGTAGTACATAGAACTTGTCTTTTTTTTATTGAAAATTTTTGAAAGAGGAAAACAAATGTAACATCGTGTACAATACGAATAATCATATATGTTGTTCAATGGATACAATGGTATTAAAAAGCATTATTCAGTAGTTTGAACAAGCAATTTACAGTGATTTGATTACAGAATAATCATTTAGTTTCAAGTAGTACAATTGAATTACAATTAAGTAAAAGATCATTGGAAAAGCCATCAAACCTTCTTATTAATGTTGTACCAGAGATACCTCCAGGTGAGTCCGGGATTATTACCTAAGTATGCATGGGTCAATAATGAAACAATCTGAGTAGTATATAGTGCATAAATAACACTTAAACTTTGTTGTAGGGTCACGCTGGATATAAACCACTTTAACTCTTCAGAAGGTATTTTGGCGTGGCTGAATGGCTTTTATCCATCCAAACCTGAGCGTATGGAGTTACTGAACTCAACTTATAAGAACTAAGAGGGGGAGACAGGGAAGGAAAGAGGGGGGAGGAGGTTGGGGGGGGGTATCTGGTCACATCGGCATATCCATCACCATTATGGTACCTTTGAGGTACTATACTTGTGAGAACTTATTGTCTTCCATCCATTCCGACCAGTGCAAGTAGAATTTTGAAGCTTTTCCTTCCAGAACTTGTCTTTTAAATATTTGCATATTTATATCAAATGTATTACTTGGGAGAGGCATACATCTTTATAGACCCTATATGTACACCACCCACTGTCCTGCTGTTTTTGCTCACCTACAATGAGATAATGGAGACTCAAACACCATGAGGCAGTGTGCAAGAGCCATGGGCAGTATGTGCAGTCATGTACAGTAGCTGTAGGCTGGGCTTCCAGAATCAGCTCCCCTGGTGGGCTTTAAGAATCAGCTCCCCTGGTGGTCCCCAAGAATCAACTCCCTGGTGGGCCCTATGAACCATTTCCATTGATAGGCCCCAAGCATCAACCCCATTGATGAGCCCCAAGAATCACCTCCACTGGTGGACCCCAAGAATCAACCCCATTGATGAGCCCCAAGAATCACCTCCACTGGTGGACCCCAAGAATCAACCCCATTGGTGAGCCCCAAGAATCACCTCTACTGGTGGACCCCAAGAATCAACCCCAGGTGACCCCCAAGAATACCTCTATGGTGGGTCTATGACGGTTTTCGGGGCCCCGTCTTCCCATTGGGCAAGTGGGCACCTGCCCGGGGGCCCCAAGACACGGGGGGCCCCGTGGGTGCTGCCTGCCCTGCCCAGTGAATGAATAACCCAGATTACTGAGTTTCCCCCTGCCTGTCTGGGGCACCGCGTCCCTGCCTGCACTTCACCAATTACAAAGCGAAGTGCTTCCTATTCACCCCCGCTCGGCTGTGTGTGGGTAAAGGAGGCAGGGGGAGGGGGCGCACTGACAGCACGGCCGGAGAGGAGATAAGCGTTGCTCACAGCAGGCCGTCCGTTCATTGGTGCTGTGCCCCCTCCTGTGTGTCGGGTCAAGGAGCAGGGGGAGGGGGCGCACTGACAGCACGGCCGGAGAGGAGATAAGCGTCGCTCACAGCAGGCAGCCAGGGCCGGCCGTTCATTGGTGCTGTGCCCCCTCCTGTGTGTGCGCGCTTTCCTGTGCAGTCTACAAGCAAATCTTGTGTCCTGATCCCCCCTTGGAGTGTACAGGTTAGACTCCGTGCGTCTGTGTGAGTGTGTGCATATTTGTGTGTAAATGTGTGTGGTGTAGGTGAAGTAGGCTGTGTAAAATCCCAAATTTGGGCAAATGCATAAAAATTTGGCGTGCGAACCAAATTTCATGCGCCAAAAAAAATAGGCAGAACGCACTGAGTTAAACCTGCTTACAGCGGGTCATAAATAGGCACATTTAGGTGGGGCGCCATTTCTGGCTCAGGTAAACCACTTGAAAGTGTTAACTGTTCAGCAGTAATGGCTAGAAATGCCGTCTGAAGCTATAAATAGTGTTCATTGGTTTAGTGTGCCCCGCCCCCCGCACGCCCCCCGGATCAGGCGCATTAAAGGAGCCACAGGCCGATTTAATGTCCCCTGGAGTGACATGCAGGAGATTTAAAAGTGTATAAAGGGGGGTTTTGTGCCTAAAAAGTTGACGTTGTTTCAGTCCGAAAATGGTGGCCCGTTCCTCTATTTTTAAACTGCCAATGCCTGTATCGGGCCCCATTACAAAGCCCCCGGCCTGATTTGGGGATGCGCTGGAGGGTCTCACTAAAAACGTAGAAGCTGCACATTTTAGTTAGTGCGGCAAATCTGGGCCCATTTGTGGAATAGGGGAGAGGGGGCTTTACCTGAGTCAAAAGTGTCTCTTTGAGCTAGAAAGCTCTAAATCTTGCCCCCCGGTAAAACAGGTTCATAGATTCGCCCCCATTCCATGCTCAAATGATGCAAAAAAAAAAAAAAATCATAATGTCACCTAAATAGCATCAAAAGGTACCTACCCTGTCCCATTGTTTTCTTTTTGATACTCCCCAAGTTCTATCGTGCCCTGGGTACAATTTATTGAAAACTGAGACAATTGGTAAATGTGCTTAAGGCAAAAATTTTCAAATCAGTGTTAGTAAAAAAAAAAAAATAGGGGTTTTTCACACAACATATTTGCAGGGATACTTTGGGGTTTAATTGCGCTGCAAAGCGCCCCAAATCCCCTGAAAAAACAGTAAATCATAGCAATCACCAAAAGCACAGAAAATGTTAAATTAAAAGGGTTTTTTTGTTGTCCTAACAACTACAGAGTTCCCTTTAATTTTTTTCCCGGCACTTATGAAAAGGGGGCTCTGATTGGTTGTTAGGGCAACAAAAAAAATTTAGTCTAGACAGTTTTCATGTGGCCCCCAGTGCTCTAATTTCCAGCATATTCCTGGTGCTTACTGTGGGAAAGCTAAGTTGAAATAGGCCTGGCTGGAGGTTGGCGAAGTAAGCATGGCCCGTGCGTACTTTCAACAGGGGTTTCGGGCCCGTACTGTGTGTGACGCTTACCTGTGTGAATAGTTGTTAATTTTTTTCAGTTTTACTAAAAGTGTCAGCGCCAGAACAGCGCCCTTCCCCTCTCAGCAATTTCCCTGATTGTAAGCAGAATTCCGACAAAGGAAATGACGCTGGATGTTTCTGTGGGTGGTTGTGATGGAGGGGGGGGGGGGGGGGGGGAAATTTCAAAGCTTGCTGGGGGCCATAATGAAATTAAGCGGCCCTGGTGTTTTGTGTAATGTTTGATGCGTATGATGTTCGTTCCATCTGGCAACAAACCAAAAAATTAAGATTACAACAGTTAATTTACAGTATACGGGGCACATATTGGACTAAAAATAGTAGTGGGGCACCCCCTGGATCCTAATGTCCATGGAGATAGAAGACAGAAGGCCGTTTTATATCATGCACAGGTTGCACATATGGTATATTCATGAACGGATAAACTTTTTAGGAGAATTTGTCCACCCCCGTTTATTATATTGGATTACTATATTGCATAAATTCTCCAACCCTCCTTCGGGATATGTAACCTGAGGCAGAGTTCTCTTTGTTTAGAGGTGTTGGAAAGGTTGTAAAGGGAAAACAGCGGCGAGGCGTTATATAAAATATTTTCCCCAAAATTTAAATCAGCTGCTCCCTCATGTAAAAAATTAAATAGTGCAGTGGAACTGTGGGGGGGAAAAGTGTGTCTCCAATTAAGTCCTCCCCGGCATCCCTTCCAGCGTGCCCCGGTTTGTAAAGCACTGCAGTGTTTTGGGGTTAATACAACTAATCTACATGCTGGTACTGTGTCATATATGATCCCTTCATGGCCACGTGATATAGTAATGATATGATGTTATTACTACCAGAAGAGCTCAAAGTCTCTGGTTCAGCGTGTGTAACCCGTGACTCTCCAGCTAATGAAGAACTACAATTCCCAGCATTTTCTTACAATACGGCCTATTGATTTAACAGAAAAATAACCACAGATAGATGGGACACTATTTAAAAACACAGGCACGTGGACACACTCACAACTCCATGGCTGGACAAAAGACTACTCCCAGTAGGAGGCAATAAAAGCCCCAGTGCACATGGAGCCTTGAGTATGGCCACGTGTCTGTGTTGCCCAATTTAATGAAAAATTTTGGAATTAAAATTTGTGCAACTTTCTGATAGATTTTTTTTTTCCAGAATCTGTGCTTGTTGTCAGCAAATAAGAATAATCCTATTTACATCAAAAGAATGATAAAACCTCCATCCAAATACCGTACTTTAGATTATGATTGGAAGCTTTCTTGTAGAAGAACAGAGAGGAAGATGTAGGTGACATCACACAGGAGAAAGGTATAATAGTAACATGATAATGCACGGCCGCATGGAGGTTGGGAGTGGTGGCCTTCATCATCATTGTGGATGTGCATATTCACCAGTGATATAATATAACAGTATATAGTACACACATATCCCTGCAGCTGTAAAACCCTTCATTATATTCAGGCAGGTGGAGGCCTCCTTCCGAGAAGCAGCATCCAGCCTTCACCTCCACACATGGCTTCTGTTTGACACTGGACAGTGTCCAAAAAGCAGAGAGAAGAGACACGGTGTCCATTACAGCAAAAACAAGACTCCCCTGAACCATACTGCTGCCGCCTGAACACTGGAAGGCCATTGTGAACAAAGCCCTGCATATAGGCTGCTATTGACCCCCTTACCTCAACCCACAGGGGGCCTAAAATCTACACAAGCTCCACTGACAGGCAGAGCGAGGAATCGTCTGAACTTAATGACACCACATGGAAAAAGTGATGGAGCAGCTCTGGATAACGCACAGGAAAAAGTGTCCAAGTCATCGATAATTAACCTGTGCAAGATAAAGATGCACTTACACCTTCCGGAAAACCTTCATTAACCACTCAGCAGCTATACAGAGGAGCAAGCAGAGTGTGAAATACACAAGAAGTCAGTTCTAGGCATAAGAAACAGTAATATAGAAGTGTTTGATATCCATAGAAGGCTGCATTAGGGCAGTTATGTCCTTATATAGGGGTAGTACCAGGTTAGTATTATAGCAGCTTTGTTCTTCTCCATTGGGGGCAGCTATAGTAGTTATATCCTTCTACATAGGTTCAGTATTATAGTAGTTATATTTTTGTATATGGGACAGTATTATATCAGTTATATTCCTGTACACAGGGGGCTTATGTCCTTGTACATAGGTTCAGTATTATAGTAGTTATATTTTTGTACATAGGAGACAGTATTATAGTAGTTATATTTTTGCACACAGGGGGCAGTATTATTGCAGTTATATTCTAGTACGTAAGAGGCAGTATTATAGTAGTTATATTCTTGTACATGGGGGGCAGTATTATAGCAGTTATATTCTTGTCCATAGAGGGCAGTATTATAGTAGATATATTCTTGTACATAGGAAACAGTTTTATAGTAGTTTTATTTTTTTATATGGTGGCAGTATTATAGCAGTTATACTGTTATCTAAGGGGCAGCATTATAGTAGTTGTTGTCTTGTAACATTGGGGCAATATTATAGTAGTAATATTTTTGTTACAAAAGGAGACATTTATAAACAATTATATTCTTATCTATGGGGCAGTATTATAGTAGTTATATTCTTGTACATAGGGAGCAGTATTATAGCAATTACATTCTTGTCTAGGGGCAGTATTATATTAGTTATATACTTGTACATAGGGGCAGTATTATAGCAGTTATATTTTTAAATAGGGCGCAGTAGTATGGAATTTATATTCTTGTACATAGAGACAGTATTATAGTAGTTATATTCTTGTACATAAGGGCAGTATTATAACAGCTATATTCTTGTCTGGGGGCAATATACTGGCAAAAATTATGGAATTACCAACTAGAATATGAATTATCAGACTTTTAACTAGCAAATACACAAATAATGGATAGACACGAAGTAATGTTTGTTTAGCAGCTGAACATTCTGGCCTTATATAGGCCTTATAGAGCCTTATATACTTCAAACAAATAAAAGCAAATTATATTAATTCATATGTTTTCCAGATTAAGAAAAGGAAAAATAAAGAATCACAAATTTGAGGTAGAAGTATAGAAACATCTTATAATTTCTAAAACAGACACCTGCATAGGTCTACAGACCTCAATGAGCTATTGGTTTTGGCTAATTACAAGAAAATATGGTCCTAATATTAGAATTATCTAATGAAATAATGAAAAAGATTATAAAACCCCCTTTAAGATGAAAACTATACATGGAGTGATGGTAAGAGATGTTGATTGTTCCCAGTCAGCTGTATAAGCAAGGTTATAAAACATACAGGTAGACCAAGGAAGATATTAGAACATCAGCATAAAAAACTCAGAGCAATATGCCATGAAAACATGACATGCACAACAAAACAAAGGGGTGGAAACAGGAGTCTGTTTTTGACAGAATTGTAATAAATTGGTAAAATAAAATAAAATTTAACCCTTTACCGACATGTAAGCAAGTGAGCCTGCTCCACAGGGTATGTTCGCACGGCTTATTTTGGCGCGCTTTTCGCCACGTACTGCGCGTTATATGCTGCGAAATGCACGCTGCAATTACGGTAGACCATAGCTCTCATAGAGAGCTATAGGTTACACATTCTCCCCCGGCGATCGTGTACGCCGGGGGGAAAAAAGTGACATGTAAATTGTTAGCGGCGAATACGCATCGCTGACAATGAATGTCTATGAGGCCGTCGCCCGGCCGACCCCCCATGCTTTGGATAGACGATCTGATCAGCACGTCGCTCCAAAACAACCGTCGTATTGCGGCGCGTACCATACAGGCTGCATGTGCTGGCTGTTAATTACATGCTGACACCGCCACTAGCAGCAGGGATTGCAGCTGTCTCAGATCTCTGCTGTTTAACCCTTTAGGCACTACGGCGACCACAACATTTAAATGAATGATGAACGGTACTGCATAGTTCCTCCTTAATGAAGGCTATTAGCACTTCTGTTCAGCCATATTGGTTCACCTTTCTGCATTACATATGTAAAATACAGAAAAGTTGACAAGCGACCGAGCCCCCTAGTAGTGAAATGTCCTAGAGGTACTAAAAGTACAAATATAAGAACAAAAAAAAGTTTTATAAATAAAAAATAAAATAAAAAATGTTAAAAGTTCAAAACACCCCTCTTTTGCCATTTTACAAATAAAAAAATTAAATAAAAAAAAGTTACACATAATTGCTAGCTCCGCGTTGATCTATTAAAATATACCATAATTTATCCTGGACCCTGAACACCATTGAAGAAAAAACATTCCAGATGCCAAAATTGTGGTTTTATGGTCATTTCACGTTCACAATAAACTGGAATGAAAAGTGATCAAAAAGTCTCACGCATATCAAAATAATACCAATGACAACTACGCTTCAGCCCGCAAAAAAATCCATAGGTGGAAAAAAGAAAAGTTATTGGTCACAGAAAATGGTGCTGCAGCACAAGTTCAAGAAATAGAAAATGTTTTTAACTGTTTAAAAATCTCTTATTTGTCTATGTAGATGGAAAAATGTATGGCTCTTGGAAGGTGGGGAGGAAAAAATGAAAAGCCAAAAAATTATGACCAGCCATCGTTAAGGGGTCAAATATAGAAAAGCCAAGTGAAAACCAGCACTAAGTGTAAGCTATCATCAGAACATTTCCTTTGAGGGCTTGATACATCTGGATACCAGCTAAATTGCGTCAAAGGCCCCGTTCACACGGCTTATTTGCCGACGGATTGGCGCCGTATTCCGCGCCGGATTTGCGCTTCAGTACGGCGCCAATCGTCGGAGTCATTACGGTAATCCACTGCTCTCATAGAGAACAGTGGAATCCGTCGCTCCTCCCCGCTCGGCAAATCCGCCGCGTGGGAGAAAGTGAACATGCACATTATTTACGGCGCGGACGCGCCTTAAAAAAAGCTTTGTCTAGGGGGCCCGGGGAGCGGCGCCCCCGGGGCCGCCCCCGGGGCCCCCCCCCCACCCCGCCCCGACTCCGGCGGATTTTGCGCTCAATAGGGCGAAAAAATCCTGGGGAAAAAGCCGTGTGAACGGGGCCTAAGCTACTCAATGGCACGGTTTTTTTTTTTTTTTAAGGGGATCAGATTTAGAATCTGCAAAAAATTGACTAAAAACCAGTGCACATAGACTGAAATAGAAAACCCAAAGTGAGTCTACAACGCACGGTTTTTCATTGTCGGTTTTCTAAACCACCATATTCTCGGGAATGTAGAACATATTCTATCTTTCTATACTGGGCCAGCCGAAATCTGAAAACCCGCACCAAAAACTGTGGTACGGCGATGTTAAAATTTCCAAAGGTATTGGCTGGGTAGACATAGCCTCAGTTTATTCTGGATTTTTTCTGTGATAGAAAAGCACGGTGAACCACACTTCTCTATCCCTCAAAGAAATTGCACATAATTGAAGTCAGCAAATGTAGTGACAATGTGACTATTGTCACGGTGCGACCTTAGGTGGTCGCATGGTTCTGCCACTAGGTGGCGTACGTGCCACCGAGAGCCGGTCCGGGGGGGAAGCCCGGTATTGTCGGTCAGCAGCATTTGGGGCTGCCCTTATACCTACATGGCAATGTTCGGCCATTAAGGGTGGCCCCCCGGAAAAAACTGCAGATGGGTGGGTGGTTGTTCCCCTTTTCCCGGGCTTCTGGTTTTCCCGCCCCGGAATTTGGGGGCATCTGGGGGCACCATTAAAAAGGGGCCTCCCACAACAGGGATCAGGGGGGTGGTTGTACCCGAAGGTTTGGAGGGAGCAGAGCTGGGAGAGAGCCTGGCCCCCGGAGGCTTGAGGAAAACCCATTATACAGTGGAATACGTGGTAGGGGGGCTGTGCGGTAGGCATAGGCCCCATTTGTGAGGGACACATTTAATGTGTGTCAGTGGCAGAGGCCGAGGATTTTATTTATGTTTTTTTGTTTGTGTTCTGTATACGGGGCCTCAATAAAGCTGGGTTTAGGCCAGTTTAAACAAAGCCCCTTGTCGGTGGCCAAACCTTTTACAAAGAAAGGCGATCCGGAGCAAGACCCCCAGGACGGCCCGGAGGGCTTTCCCAGAGAGCAAGTCGTTTCAAAAGGGGAGGAGCCGGGGCAAATTGGGACAACCGAAAGGGGGAAGTCTGGCAAAAAGTGGCAAAAAAAGACTGTTACTGCGGCTTTTTGGAAAAAAAAAAAAAAAAAAAAGAATTTTTTTTTCCAAGGAGGGGCTGCTCGCCCATTAGGCAGATGACGCCCCGCAGCGGGTTAGCAAAAAATGTGGGCCCGCGCATTGACCCACAGCTCGGGTCATAATAGAAAACTCCGGGGAAGCTTGAAGGGACCAGAGAGAGAGCCCCTTTTAAGGGTCCAGGCACACTGAAGACCGGCAGAGAGGCTGTTCACAATAAGTCTGCAGAGGGGATTGGGGCCCGAAGGCGGGCGGGGGGGGTATGT
>JAODAL010017881.1:0-76367 GCA_025379985.1 Phyllomedusa bahiana | reverse complement strand
AGGGGAAAAACCGCGGGAAAAGCTGGTTTAAAAGGTGTTTATACCCCCATGTAGTGACACTGTTGTCATTAAAGGGGGCCCGCTCTTTATCAGGGCGTTACTCCACGGGCGAAGTGACAATGCTGTTCATTGGGTATGCTGTAATTATGGGGGTTTAGATATTAATTTTTTAAATAGTCTAGTAAAAGTTATGTTTTAACAGGGATTATTATTTGCAGTGATATCTTGGTCCAAAGCTGTACACCGTAACCATGGTCTCTGCAGCTTCATACTATAGACCTACAGAATATTTTATTACACACTAGAAATGCATCCAGACCCTTTTTGAACTCTGTTAGTGAATTCACCATACAAAAAAAGGAAAAACACCGTCCCCTTTCATCAGAAAGTGTCCCCCCTTGGTAGCCCCCCTGCACAGGACCGCGGTTCCAAGACCCAGAAAAGCCAATTTGCAGTAAAGAAGATGGTTCACACCAGGAATTGAAGAAAATAAATGAAAAATATTTATTTGTAAAGAGCCTTTACACAAATGGTAAAAAAACGATATATTAAAAGCCAAGCAGCAAAAAAAGAGAGATTCTGACATGTTCAGGAAGTCCCTCCCCCTTAAGGCGTAGCAAGTACTAAAGAAGCTTAGTTATATAGAGTGCACTAAAACCAATCAATAAAAAAAACAGGGGAACACCCTTTAAAATAAATTACTTACCCGCCATTGAGCTTCGATACATTGAAACCTGCGGTCCAATAGCGCGATCAATAGAAAATTGTGGAATGAAAGACAGCGAAATTTACCAGACAATTCCTTGGCAGAAGTTCCACGTCTCACTGCCTAACAGTAAAGAATCCCTTCTATGTTTTAAAGTGAAACCTTCTTTCTTTTAGTCAGAGGGTGCCCCCTTGTTCTGGATACATCCTGGGTTTAAAAGTCTTGGGGGATCTCATATTACCTTTAAAATTTTTATTACAATTATTTTGTCCCCTCGAAGCCGTCTTTGCTCTAAACTAAATAACCCTAATCTTGGTAATCTTTCTGGGTATTGCAGTCCACCCAGCCCTTTTATTATTTTTGTTGCCGCCTTTAAACCTGTTCAAGCTCTACAATGTCTTTCTTGTGAACTGGTGCCCAAAACTGTACACAATATCCCATGTGTGGTCTAACCAGTGACTTGTATAATGGGAGAATAATGTTCTCATCATTTGCCTCTATGCCCCTTTTAATACACCCCATGATTCTAGTTGCCTTGGCAGCTGTTGCCTGACACTGGCTGCTACAATTAAGTTTACTTTCCACCAGGATTCCCAAATCCTTTTCCATGTCACTTTTACTCTCGGTGCTATTATATGGTGCACAAAAAAAAATGTTTTCCTTTATTTAAAATGTATTCATGTATTAAAGGGGTTCTCTCACTATATACATTGATGGCAATTTGATAGGATATAGCATTAATGTCTAATAGGTCCATATCTATTTTGAGAACAAGCCCCGAAACCTCTCCGTTTCGTTGGGACTCTATCATTAAAATCAGTGGGAATCCTACAGAGTATGACTGCAAGATCAGACTAGATTAGATTTGTTTTTGTGGTCTTCAACATTCCTTTAGCCAACCAGTATCATGAGCCCAGAAGTTGTGTAAAAATGAGTGACTCTTCCTTTTGGAGGAGAATCTGCTTTGGCTAGTTGAAGAATCTTTTCTTTTCAGGAGGATAGCTAATTTGCATCTTTTTTTTGCCATGGTGCATTTCCTAAAAATAGGTCACACTACACCACTGGGTCTCTTCAAAAAGAAAAAGTATCCCCCAGCTGTGGTGTCTAACCATAGAGACACACACGTCTTTATAGGAGCTGTGATATTTTTACTATCTGCAGGGTGGCCTTTAGCAGTGGTGCGGGTTCTTTACTTTTAAGCTAATGAGGTTAAAGTACAGTGCATTCAATTGTATTTTCAATTACACGAGTTAGCTCTACCAGCACGTAAAAGGTTTGCTAAATGCGACACTTTGCCTTCTAAAAAAAATCCTTCATTTGGATCCTAATTTTGGAAGATTGAGGCGCTTTCAGTAATCATATCAGTAACATGCTGTATGAAATGTGAGACTAATTACTTATCAGCCATGTCTCTGTGGATCTTTCACCGATAAGTAGATGTAGGCTAAGCAAACTGAGTTAGTGAAATTAATTCCAATGATGCATGAAGCGATTTGAAAATGATTAATCGCCACTGGTCAAATGATCATTTTGCAGTTTGTCTTTTTGGGATTCAGGCTGAATGACTATTGATACAGCTTAGGCTTACGTATGAGACTTTTGTGCCAAGCAAGATTGACGACCAATATACTTCAGATAAATGTGAAATCTAAATGTGAGGTCTGTCAAGGACAGTCTGGTAAACATTCTGCTGGTGTACACTTTGTAATGCCCAGGTAATATCAGCAGCACACTATCAACTAAAAAAACTATCAAAAGGCACATAGGAATTTTTTAAAAAGCATTTCTGCTATTTTGGATACATGAAACATTTTTTTTAAGGTTCTTAGTTCACATTTTTGATCAAAACAGCTTAAGCCCACCTCCCAATCAGCAAGGGCACCTCAAATGCAGGTGGGTTCCTACACTAATGTTTCCTCTCTTTAGGGCCTATTCAGACCTGCATACTTCATGGAGTGAAGGCACCAGCTAATAGGTACACTGCATTGATTTAAAAACATGTGAAGGTGGGTTGGAGTGCAAAATAACAACGAAGAGGCAGCCACTCCTCCATACACAAGCTACAAGCTAGAAAACAAATTTGGCTCTGCACATCCAAAAACTTTTTTAACCCCTTAACGACCTTGGGCGTATGAGTACGTCCCAGGGCCGCTAAGGGGCTTTGCAGGGGGATCGCTCCGCGACCCCCTCGCACAGCCGCCGGGTTGCGGCAAATCGCCGCTAACACCCGGCAGTAACAGTCGCCGGCGTGTGGGCTCCACCCGCTGGCGCTGTTTTACCCCTCAGGCGCCGCGGCAAAGATGGCTGCGGCGCCTGAATTAACGCCGATCGGTGCCGCGCACCGATCGGTGCGGTGATCGGCATAAGCGCAGCTATGCTGCGCCGATCCGAACACCGGGCATTGTGGTGGGGAGCCTTGGGAAGGCTCCCGTCTCTTACCCTGGGCGGTTTGCCCCTCTTCCGTCCGCAGTCTGGAAGTGGGGAAACCGCCATCTTTGTTCACCCTTATGCATTGCCTATGCAATGCATTTGGTTGTATTAACAATCGCGCCACCTAGTGGTCAAGTACCACAGGTGGCCTCAATGTTACATTAAAAAAAATAAAAAAAAAAAGTTTTAAAGTAAAAAAAAAAAAAGTATTAAAAGTTCAAATCACCCCCCTTTCCCCATTTTACAAATAAAATCATTAAAATAATAAAAAAGTTACACATATTTGGTATCGCCGCGTCCGAAAAAGTCCGATCTATAAAAATATAACATCATTTATCCCGTACGCTGAACACCGTAGAAGAAAAAAAATTCCAAACGCCAAAATTGCGTTTTTGGTCATTTTACGTCACTCAAAAAATGGAATAAAAAATGATCAAAAAAGTCGCATGCATTCCAAACTGCTAGCGATAAAAAGTACACTTCAGCCCGCAAAAAATGCCCCCTCACTGACGTCCGTAGGTGTTAGTACAAAAAAGTTATTGGTCGCACAAATGGCGCCGTGGCGCAAATTTCAAAAATAGAAAATGTTTGGAATTTTTTTACGGTACCAAAACATAACGGAAACCCTACATGTTTGGTATTGCCGGATGCGTAACAACCTGAAGAATACACGATAACACATTATTATTTACCGAAGATTGAACGCCGCTAAAAGCAAAACACCCGCAAACATGGTGAAAATACATTTTTTTTCACAATTTGTCCCACTTAGAATTTTTTTGCGTTTCCCAGTATATTCTATAGTATAAGTGAATAACACCATTAGAAAGTACATCTTGTCCCGAAAAATAAAAGCCCTCATATGTCTATGTGGGTGGAAAAATAAAGAAGTTATGGCTTTCAGAAGGCGAGGAGGGAAAAACGAACGTGTCACCCAAAAAAAACGCCGGGTCCTTAAGGGGTTAAAAACAATGAGCATAGATGCACACTGGTGTGGCAGCAATATACATACACATTACTGATATTGGCATGTGTATGTATATTGCTGCCACACCAGCGTGCACCTATGCTCATTTTTTTCAAAAAAGTTTTTGGATGTGAAAAGCCAAATATTGTTTTCCAGGTAATAAGCAGAAACATAGGTTCTGTTCACACCGGCATCATAGCTTCTGTTCATAACAGAGCCATTACAGCGGAGGCGGATAACTTTTTTAATCAATTTTGTTGAATCCTCACAGATCTCTTTGACTTTAATAGCTCTAGTATTCATAATAGCAAATGTATTGCTTTACTCCACACTGTTCTTACTGTTAAAAGTTTTTTTTTTTTAACTGGTTATGTCAGGGCAGGAGGCTGCACTGCGCTCGCCATCAAAGAGCATCGGAGAGAGGAACACAGGTATAGACCTAGAGTAAATTGTACTAATTACATTAAAAGCTAGTGGATACAACTGTATGCAGCCTCTAGTCTTTCAAACTTTACAGTAGCATGTTGTATGTTAAGCAACAGGTCCCACTGATTGCTCGGTAGAGAAGGTTCCTTTATTTGTCTATGTGATTCTTTTTTTGTCTTGCTAAAAAGCTTGGACTTTGTGTATGGTAGGAGAGGCTGTCCGCACACTGTATCAGGTAATATAGCATGCTGATCACTTGACCTGTGTATGGTAGGAGAGTGTCCCACTGTACAGGTAATAGCATTGGAATAAGCTTGGATCTGTGTAGGAGAGAGGCTGTCCGCACGCTGTATCAGGTAATAAATATAGTGAAACAGCTTGACTGTGTAGTAGGAGAGGGTCCGCATCCTGAATCACGAATGCATGTGAATACGCTAGCTCTGTGTATGGTAGGAGAGGCTGTCCGCACACTGTATCAGGTAATACATTGTTGATACAGTTGGACTGTGTATGGTAGGAGAGGCTGTCCACATGTATCAGGTATATCATGCGAATCAGTTGGACTCTGTGTATGGTAGGAGAGGCTGTCCGCACGCTGTATCAGGTAATATAATATAGCTGAATACAGCTTGCACTCTGTGTATGGTAGGAGAGGCTGTCCAAACGCTGTATCAGGTAATATAGCATTGCTGAATACAGCTTGGACTCTGTGTATGGTAGGAGAGGCTGTCCGCATACTGTATCAGGTAATATAGCATTGCTGAATACAGCTTGCACTCTGTGTATGGTAGGAGAGGCTGTCACTGCACCTGTCCGCACACTGTATCAGGTAATATAGCATTGCTGAATACAGCTTGCACTCTGTGTATGGTAGGAGAGGCTGTCAGCACTCTGTATCAGGTAATATAGCATTGCTGAATACAGCTTGGACTCTGTGTATGGTAGGAGAGGCTGTCCGCACACTGTATCAGGTAATATAGCATTGCTGAATACAGCTTGGACTCTGTGTATGGTAGGAGAGGCTGTCCGCACACTGTATCAGGTAATATAGCATTGCTGAATACAGCTTGCACTCTGTGTATGGTAGGAGAGGCTGTCCGCATCCTGTATCAGGTAATATAGCATTGCTGAATACAGCTTGCACTCTGTGTATGGTAGGGAGGCTGTCGCAGTCTCATCTGTATCAGGTAATATAAGCATTGGCTGATACAGCTTGCACCTCTGTGTAAAGGTATGAGAGGCTTAGTCCAATACGCTGTATCAGGTAATATATCATTGCTGATACAGCATGATCTGTTATGTAGAGAGCTGCCGCACCTGTATCGGAAAAATAGCTTTGTGAAACAGCTTCATCTGTGTTTTTGGTAGGGGGGGGCTTTACTGCACCTGTCACCCCATCTGTATCAGGTAATATAGCATTGTGAAATACAGCTTGGGGATCTTTGTATGGTAGGAAGGCTGCCCCGCACATGATAGGAAATTTAAAAGCATTGCTGAATACAGTTGGACTCTGTTATGGTAGGGGAGGCTGTCCACACACGTATAGGTAATATAGCATTGCTGATACGTTGACTCTGTGTAGGTAGGAAGGCTGTCCCATCCTTTAAGGAATATAGCATTGTAAATACAGCTTGGAAATCTGTGTATGGTAGGAGGGGCTGTCCCACACGTATCAGGTAATATAGCATTGCTGAATACAGCTTGCCCCCTTGGTATGGTAGGAGAGGCGTCCACCATGTATCAGGTAATATCATTGTTTAATAATTTTATCTTGTATGGAGGAGACTGTCCAAACGTTATCGTAAAATAACTGAATAACTTGGGACCTGGGTAGGAGCGGAATGTCCCCCCTTCCGCAACTTAAATGTAATAAAATACTAATCAGCTCACTGTGAATTTGGGAGGTTTTCCCCCAGCACCTGTCCTCATACTGTATCAGGTACTATGAGGAGGTAGAGGAGGCTGTCAGCACATCATAACAATTACGTGTGTAAGCATTGCACTGCAGGTTGAAGTAAATAGCCAATATACATAATGCAATTCTATAATCTATACAGCCAGATACTGTAGCTACAAAGGCGTTTCTACACTTAACTATTTATTAGACATTGAATACAACCCTATAGACTGCAATGTTACCAATTACAATGAATACAGTTGTCCAATTTCTTCCTGAGTCTTTAGATACAGACAATGACTTTATTAATGGTGGTGAAAGGTAGAATGTCAGAATTTACAGATGCAGCAGTGACTGGATGCACATATGTAAGTGGTATTGACGCACAGGGTTGGATTAATAAATTTAGAGCCAGAGAGTATTGATGTAGTTAGAGAAACATTCTACAATTCTGATCATTGGGGCTGTGTGTTTTTATAATTGGTTGGATAATTAGTATAATTATGAGAGGAGGGAAAGAATCAATATATTCCAGTATCACAGTTGTGACTGGACTCGTAGGGGGATTTGATAAAACGGTTATAGTTGTGAAACGAAGAGATTTGTTGTGAGTTTTTTGAACTCTATTTTTAATGACATGGGGGTTTTTAATATCCTTATTGATCAGTTCGCTTCAAAGTGTCAGGTTAGCAGTAATTATTGGGAGAAAGTATTTTTGTAGTGTTATTTTTCATTGTGTAATCATTTGAAGGTGTAGAGCTAGAAAATGATGAAATGTTTGATCATTTAATAGGAAATCTGTAAGGGTTTGTTGAAAGATTTTTATGTGCTTCCAAACAACAGGAAATAAGAAGAAATGAGATATGAGCATATTCCTGATGACATCACCAGCCAAAGAAACAGGCCTTATCCACTCCTGGCTAATAAAATGTGGATGCAGGTGCAGCTAAATCCAATCTTCACTGTAGCAACCTCAATAAACGACTCCGTTTGGAGCATATTTACTAATACTATCTAATATACAGGCAGTCCTCGATTTACACCGTTCCGAGTTACAAACAGAGACTTATGGGGCATGCTGGCACTTGTAGTTCCATGTTCTACAGCAGATAGTAGCTGTGGAATGATAAGTTCCAGCATGCCACAGCAGCACATGAGGGGAAAATGAGGTGAAATCTTTTTAACAGGGGCACAGACAGCAAAACAAATGTAAACACCCTTCCCTGCACTATCCAAAACTAAAAAAAGCTTTTATCCTGGAGTTACATTTAATAAATCTACCTGTTCTGACTTACATACAAATTTAACTTAAGAACAAACGTACAGTCCCTATCTCGTTCGTAAACCGAGGACTGCCTGTATAACTCAGTATCTCACGAGACATTATGGGAAAGGAGCTGGGAAGCTCATGCGCCCTCTATTGGATATAAAAATCCTCAATTTGCTTATGATTCACCGAATCTTTAAGAAGCAAAAGGAATATTAGCCAAGTCAGTATCACTCATCTACATACAGCCGAAACTGTTTCCTCTTGTTTCTTAAAGAGTCGGTGAATCAGAAGCAAATTGAGGAATTGTTACATCCAATAGAGGGCGCATGAGCTTCCCAGCTCCTTTCCCATAATACTTTGGGATTTGAAGTTGCTTATTAGAGGGCAAAAAGGCAATCTCAAAACTCTACACAGCTTAACAGGTGATCTCCTCAAGGAGAGATGATACCCTGTAAAACTCAGTGTAAACTTAGGATAAAACAGTCTAAAAATGCACTAGATTTATCACAGTGGCTTCTGCTGTATGAACAATCTAGCTGATATTTACACATTTTGGCTTACTGTATACCTTTTTTTTTTTTGGTGCCAATAATTGCGTAAAAATTGGGAATTTGTTTGATATTTGATTTGGCACATTAAAAGAGTTTTCACAACACAAACATTGATGGCATATCAATATTTGGTAGCTCCAGCTCCCCCTTTTGGGACCTGCAACCATGTAAAGAGTGAGCACCAAAATCTCTCTCTCGTTTTGCACGGATTGGTGCCAATGCACTCTAAAAGAGTGTACTTTATAAAGAATATTGACCGGTTAAATTCTAACACTTTAATGAAGCACTTTTAAATTGACATCCACTTTCAGGATTCAACCGTGATACAGCATACAAGTAAATGGACGAAGGTCAATGCATATACCAGCGTTAGGTTGCGACCTCGTCGTCAAAAAAATCAAGCAACAAGTCATGCATCGTGTTCAATCACCTCTGCATTCAAACAGGAGATGTTATGTATGGCACCACTGTATATAGGCATAACATGGCACACATTATCCGTTGACATCTAATGCGGAAAAAAAAAAAATTACCAAAAAATTATTTACGCACAGTTCACTTTTATGTATAGAAAAGTATGGTTGACTACAAATATAAATAAAAGTGAATCAGCCTCACGGAGGTGAAAAGAGCACTTTTGCAGACTTTTTGTATTGTGCACACAACTATATTATGGCTCTTTCTTCTCACTGAACCATACTAGGGTTTAAATTGTAGAGGCCTTTTTATTAGGTCTGTATTTAACCGTAAGCATTTGGGTCCCGGTGTTTGCAGGAGGTGCCTTATGGGGACCACGCCATTTGAAACCTATATTTTTTTTGTTTTGTTTTTTTTAACATCCTTCTGCCTGCCCATTGGAGAGGGACAGAGGTTGTATATTGTGACACACACACAGGATCATGCCTGATAGAGGAATCAACCACAACAGCCCTGTTGGCTGCAGTTCCACCTTCGCTTGCTCATTTAAAGGGAATGTGTCATCAAAAAATGATTCATTGTTTACGTTTCTTTTTTATGTTAAACATATTTTTTAGAAATTTTTGGGGTTTTTTTATTTTATTTTTCATATTACTTTCAATATTTTTTAATAATTCTTGAGTCTTGCAGTTTTCACTTTGGCCACTAGGCCTTGTTTGCATTGCTTTAACAGCAGTCAGAGAGATGCTTTACAGTAGCTTCATGCACATAGGAGACTTAAGAACTTAAGACTGACTCAGTCCCATTCACTTCTATAGGAGAGTTTTCTAGTCATGCTCTGTGACCTGGGAAGAAGTCACTGTGCAGGGAGGTGAAAGGGTGAACTGTGACATCTCCTCTTGTGACTGGTGGATCCTGTGTTATCTATTCACACTGGTGTCTCCTTTCAGTTTGACCCTCTTTGTGCTGATAATGAGCAGACAACTGAGAATCTTTCTGTACAGAACAGGAAGCGTCAGACTATTATTAGGCCTAGTGGCCAAAGTGAAAACTGCAGGACTTAAGAATTATTAAAAAATATTGAAAGTGATATAGAAAATTAAAAAAAATATATAACCAAAAATTCTTTAAAAAAAGTGTTGAACATAAAAATGTGAGTTAAACAAGAAGTCATTTTTTGATGACACATTCCCTTTAAGAGGAGTAGAGGGATGCTCATTGTCGCATCTCAACACATTGGTTTGCATAGGGATAGACAAAGTGGAGTATGCAACATGTACCAGTTTAAAGACTCGCACCCTCCCTCCTCCCAGAAAAAAAAGCACAGTATGTTTGAAATGTACTGTATAGTGGGCTGAGGATTGGGTGACTGAGGCACATTGTATTCAGGGTACCAGTAGGATGCCATTATTAAATGGGTAGCAGGGTAAATAGTTTGTGTAAAGGCTGAATGTTGTTTGAAAGTGATGAGACAAAGCTGTCATGTAGTGACCAAGAGACTTTATTGCCCAGAAGAAAGGGAAGGAAAACAACTACAATCAGAAAAGATGTCAGGCACGAGTCACTGGTTTAAACACTTGTTTTGTTCCTGACTTCACTAGCTTGGAGCTGTATCCACCTGTCAGGTCTGCAGAGTCACAAAGAACAGATAGCCGAGCTCTGCAAGTGCTAAGAGACACACACTGAATATTTGAATCATTTCAAGATGCAATTCTGCTGTATGTAATAAACACGAAAATCTGCTTGGTGCACATTTTTTATCAAAACCGAGGACCTATCTGCCAATGGTAAAGTGTCCTCAGATGGGGACCTTCACTATCAATAGGGTCCTTCAAATCTCATCTCTCTTGATGCCTTTCCAGGCCTCTCTATTATTCAAGGCATGAGGATCCCAGCTTTATTCTGCTCTGATTAAAATCAGCCTCTGCAGAGTATCCATGTAGAACTACTATGTAACCACTATATGGTTATTGCATGGCGGGATTATTCAATCTCCCTATGGTAGTAAAACGAGTTCTATTACTGTGTTTCTATTCATTTACAGTATGGTGGAACTCCATTCACTTTAGGAATATTTGTTGTGTTATTTGTTATGTTGTACTTGGGTTACTGTGAAGTTGTAGTATATGGTCATGTTGTGGAAGCTTTTAATCAGTGTTGGACTTAATATTTGGTCATCATATGGTTGTAATCAGTATCTGGCAGTAATAATTGGTCATAGTATGGTAGTATCAGTCAGTATGTTGCAGTAATAATTGGTCATAGTATGGTAGGATCAGTCAGTATGTTGCAGTAATAATTGGTCATAGTATGGTAGGATCAGTCAGTATCTGGCAGTAATAATTGGTCATAGTATGGTATTATCCGTCAGTATGTGGCAGTAATATTTGGTCATAGTATGGTAGGATCAGTCAGTATGTTGCAGTAATAATTGGTCATAGTATGGTAGGATCAGTCAGTATCTGGCAGTAATAATTGGTCATAGTATGGTATTATCCGTCAGTATGTGGCAGTAATATTTGATCATGGTGTAGGCTTTGAGGGTATTATTTGATCCTTCTATGGTGATATTATTTGGTTTATTCTGGTTACAGATTATTGATTCTGGCACAGCTGTATTTGCCAGTATTGCTAACGCTATTGAACATCAGCACTGACCTGAAACCAGGGTTATCTTTTCATTGGGCACACTAGGCAGTTGTCCGGGGGTTTCATGAGCACTGGGGACTCAGGTGTTGGAGCAGGGCCGGGACAAGGCATTTTGGTGCCCTAGGCGAGTACAGCCAATGGCGCAGCCCCCTCTCGCTCCCCAAAAAATTGCACCTCCCCACACTAATTCCTCTCGCCCCTGCGCCAGGTCCTGTCACTAATTTTCTGCACATTCCACATAGCTCCTGTCCATCTCCTCAGCAGTCACTGCACAATGAAAATCAGCCCTGACAAATTTGCTTTTTCAAAATCGCTCACCTCCGTATGACAGTGTAATACCCCTAAATAACAGTCACCAAAAAATCCACCGATACATGGAGCAAATCTACCGGACAAATGATTGTTACAAAAAAAACCTCCTACAAAACCAAGACCCAAAACTATTACTACTTAAGGCTCAAATAATCCTGCCAGACCCTGACCAAACGTGACCCCCACATGTGACATCAGCTGTACACAGGCTCTGATTACATATACCACCGCCATACAGTGACCAGATAGTGGTAGATACTAGTTGTATGTAGACTCTGCAGAAATATAAGTGATTACACTGCAGTTACATTTAGTGACTCACAGGAGACGTCTTTTCTGATCAGCGTCATTCACGTTCCCTTTTCTTCTCCATCCGGTTCACACCTTCATGCTGATTTCTCCCGGCCAATACTCGTCCCTGCAGATTTGGACACAAATATATCCTCACATTTCCAGCAACTCCTTACTTATAGGTATATAAGTCCCCTCAGTTAGACAGGTATATATGCACCCTCAGATAGGAAGCTATATAGGTACCTGCAGTTAGACAGGTATATATGTCCCCTCAATTAGGCAGGTGTATATATTGGTCCCCATCATGTCAGGAGTATGGTATATATATATATTATATTATATAATAGTATATATATTCTCAGTCAGGCAGGTAAAATAGTATTGTCCCCTTAGACAGGCAGGTATATAGATATAGGTAGCAAACTCAGGTAGGTATATAGTATAGGGTCACTCTCAGGCAGGTATATAGGGGCACTCAGGCAGGTATATAGATATAGGGGCACTCAGGCAGGTATATAAAGGGCAATCAGGCAGGTATATAGCTATAGGGGCACACAGGAAGGTATATAGGGGCACTCATGCAGGTATATAAATATAGGGGCACTCAGGCAGATATATAGGGGCACTCAGGCAGGTTTATAAATATAGGGGCACACAGGCAGGTATATATAGGTGCTCTCTCAGGCATATAGGTGCACTCTAAGGCATATAGGGGCACTCTCAGGTATATAGGGGCACTCTCAGGCATATAGGGGCGCTCAGGCAGGTAAAAATAATAACATTTATACTCACCTTACCTGCTTCCCGGCCGCGCGCTCCTCTTCTGGCCTCTTCTTTACCGGCCGCGCGCTTCTCCGGCAGCTCCTCGGGCGCACGGCCTATGACGACTGTGCGCCCGAGGAGAGGCAGCGTCGCGATTACATCACTTCATCACGATGCTGCCCAGCTGAGCAGCACGGGGCCGTGGCGGGTCCTCAGCGCGGTGAGGACCCGGCGGCCCCGCAGTGTCGGACCCGTGGCATACCGGAGGATCCAGCAATCCTCCGGTGAGCGGGTCCGACACTGTCTGCGGAGCAGGGAGCGCTCGCTCTCTGCTCTGCAGAAGCCCGCAGCTGTATGTGCATCCAGCGGATGTACATATAGCTAAAGAGGCCGACGGCGCTCCAGGCCCATGGCAGCATCCTGGAGCCCGGGAGGTTCGGGGTCCCTGACTGCGCCCCTTAGGGACAGGCAGAGGTAGGCGCCCTAGGCGATCGCCCACCTCTGCCTACCCGTCGTCCCGGCCCTATGTTGGAGGTTTGGTGCTACTTGTTCCTTGTATAGTGATATTTGGTAACTGTTTAACCATCATTAAGAGATAACGTACAAAGAAGATTGTCTTATAGCTATTTGTATGTATTTATATCAAACATATCTTATGTAAACTCATCTTTATAGACTCTGGCAACTCTCCACATAAATGAACCAGCAGCATTCTGCAGACGCCAAGAGACAGATAAACACTGAATATATGAATTATTTTAAGAGCATTTCTGCTATATCTAGTTTTTATGAAAATTTGAGGCTTTTAGAGCACATTTCTGATCAAAACTGTGAGGGCCCATTCACCAACAGTTAGGTGACCTCAGTTCAGATGGGGACCTACACTATACAATCTCACCTCTCTCTGTGCCTTTCCAGGTGGGGAATAATGAATACGGTGCCATTATTTTAACATAAGCTTGCTCAAAATACTGCCATTTTGTATTCGTTTTAAAAAGACCATTTAAAAGAAGATACATTTTTATCTGTAGTCATAAGACAGTAATGTCTCTGGTCAGTTCCCCAATCTGCAATATCTATAAAATATATAGACAGTGATCTTGTATACATGTCTATACTACAAACCGCAAGTAGCCCCAAAAAAAAATATTATGAGTTAAAAATCATGTCATTTGCTTTATTGTTTTTATTCTTTTGCCATTTTTAAGAAAGGTTTGCCAAATATGAATCTGATTGGCCAGTGACGTTTTGTTAGTTAATTAACATTTCTGATGTTTCACTGGTATTAGTATGTATGTGGTTGCACCCCCATTTTTTGTCAGTAAAAACAGCTGCCTGAGGGCTCATATTCTGAAGGAGACTTGAGTAAGCCCACTCCAGTGGCTGCGTCTTGCGTCTCTTCCCTGTTCGGGTAGGGCCTGGATGGTAAAGGGTAAAGTTCCCTCTCTATGGCTATGACTAAGAGCTTTTACTTGCGCGAAACACGTCAATACGGAATAAAGGATGTCGTTTTAATCCCATCTTTTGACTCTGAGCCGACCAAACTGGTCTTGCTTTTGTCTACACTTGCGCTTCTTGGAGCGAGGTACGTGCACTGAAGCTGGGTGATGTCTACAGGATTTGTGGTGAGCTGGCTATATGTTTTTCCTATCTGTAAAGTTTTCTCTCCCCTATGGGGAAATTTACGTTAATAAATAATTTGAAATCTCCTAGGTAATTGGAATTTGGACTTGTTTCAGAGTCCACCTAAAGCTGTGCAATGATAGTAATTTGCAGGGAATGAGAGTTCCCAACTATACCCTAAACTATGCCCAACTATACCCTAAACACAACACCATATCAGCAGCACTCTAAGTGGCTGTTCACACGGCTTATGTTGGGCACAGATTGCAGCCGTACTGCAAATCCGCCCCAGTCATTACGGTAATCCACAGTTCTCATAGAGAACTATGGATTCCGTCTCCTCTCTCCGCGCGGCGAATCCGGCAAGCAGGGAGAAAGTGACATGTCAATTATTTACCGCGTGTACGCGCCGTGAATAATGAATGTCTATGGGGCCGACGAGTTGCCGGACCCCCGCTGCACGGTTGCCGGCGTAATTGCGGGGCGAAATCCGTCCCACAATTACACCGGCAATAAGCCGTGTGAACTGGCCCTAAGGGTGCGTTTACATGGTAAAGACCAAATACAAGTCAGAAATGCCGACAGGTATTTGTTCTTTTTTTGAAACACAGGGAGAACGGCTTTTATCCGCGCTTTTCGGATTCAAGAACACCCCCCCTTCCCACCCACATGTTCATGTTCCGCCCACAAAAATGGGCAGAAGAATGAACATGTTCTAAGTTTTTTGGACCACTGGTGGATTTTCCATTGAAGTCTATGGGGATCATTGCTTGTCGGTTTTCAGACAGTTTGTAAAACTGCAAACCGTCTGAAAAACCGACAATAACCTGTAACGTGGGGACAGGCCCTTAAAGCACTAAAAAACAGTCAAAGAGGAGATAGGAATGTTTTGGAAAAGCATTTCTGCTACTTTGGAATATATTAAAATTATGAGGTTCTTAGAGTACATTTTGATCAAAACTGTAACAGCCCATCTACGGTCGGCAAGGTGTCTTCAATTCAGATGGGAACCTACGCTATATGTTACCTCTCTTGGTGACTGTTTTGGCACTGGTCTGCTGGAGGAAAGTGGGTGTGAATGGGTGGTTAGAGACGTGGCCTAATTTGGTGACATTTGAGTGTGGATTGAGGCGTGGCCTGATGTAATTTGATGTGCTTGGCGCCTAGCGCACTGCTTTACCCGAGGGCCCATAATGCTGATTAGACGGCTTTACCTGGAACTGTTTAGCATTACGGCCAGATGGGAAGTTAAAGAGAACAATCGGTAAAGCTGCAACTTGGCCTTGTACTTATGAAGACTGTTGTATGTGCTTTCCATTGGTTTTGACACGGATCTCTTACCCCTTTGCTCTTGTTGATTTTCTATTTTTGGATATTTCCTTTCATGAGAATAAAGTGATTAACACGACTGATTAACCGTAATATACAATTTATTTTTATTGGAAGGTTCTTTTTTTGAGCCATAAAAACGTCAGTGCCTATCATAAAAAGTGTTTTGATGCCTGGAAAAGATGCTTAAGAAGCAAAATTCTTGATGTCTTCTGACCCTAATTTCAAAGGCATCGCATGTGCTCTGATGAATTATAAATTTTTTTCACAAAGCCGAGATCTTGGAGGCTTTCATTTCCCAGCAGTGTCATCTAAACATAGTGAAATTAATTTTAAAAGACAACTCTGCTCCACCACCTGCGCTTCTTTAGATGGGTAATGTGTATTGTTATTTTTTCTTGACCTACTGTCTTTTCTCTACTTTTAGGTAGCTCTACATTTATATATGTCAACTCCAACTGTATATACAAAGTAATGTGTGCATCACAAGCCTTATCCATATGTCCGTAGGGCGTATGGACTGTTTAAAGCAAGGGACCCGAATAAAATAGAATGTCATTAAGAACAAACCCCAATATCCCTTAAACTATTTCATCCCGTTCACTAGAGACCCAAAAAGGACAATACAGAGAAATCTGGAATTGCTCTTCCTTTAATATTTTGGCAGGAAGAATCTTGGAATTAAGGAATTGGAAGTTGTGACTGGTATCTGGTTTTGGGTTAATTTCTACTAAAGCTTGTGAAATTTCTAATTCCCATAGTGGTATAACTAGCTTTCAAAGACTGCAATATTTTGTATACCTCCAAATGAAATTTTTAAGCTGAAAAAATACATGTTCTGTTTATATATGTAGAAATTAAATTCAGCAGAAACACAAGTTGAATTATAAAAAAAAAAAAAAAAATACACAGCTGAGTCATGTTTTTATAATCACGTCCTACTTCGGATGGTCAATGGCGTGTCAAGCGAGAAACCTCAGAGAACAAACACTCTGAAACCATTGTTGGAAGAACACAAGCTGGTGGTGGCAGCGTTACGGACTGAGGAATGTATTTCTGGCATTCTCTGGGCCACTAATCCATGTGGAAGACACTCTTAAAGGGGTTGTCTCGCTACAAAGAATAGCTTTCAACATGTTGGGAACACTTAATAAAGATATTTTCCAAATATATTGGGTTGTTCATTTTTTTTGTTTGTTAAGGAGCTACAAGTGATTTTATCACCTTCTGTGATCTCTCTGGTTTCCCAAGTGACCGATATGTGTACTCCTTATCCCCTGCTGTTTGTTCTATCTGATAGCAGGGAGTGACGTCATCACACAAGTTGCACAGCACAGAACTCCGGACAGTGAGAGCTTGTGTGTTATCTGATCTTTCAGACAAAAGCCAGTAATTACTGATGTTTACTTTAACTCAGAAGCTTCCCTGGTCCTGACAGCAGGAAACTTATCTAATTAGCAGAGGTCTGAATACTACAGAGCTCATATGCAATGCAGCATTATTTCATTCATGCATCCTATGAAACTTTGAGATGAGAAAACCCATTTAACCAATTTGGGTATAAATCTATCCTTACAGATCATGTACACCAATACATGCTGATTGTCTTCCGTGGGGCGTATGTGATCTTCCATCAAGACAGTTAAACATATCACACGGCTAGAGATATCTGACATTGGTTGGAAGAGCATGATCAAGACTGTCAAGTACTAACCTGGTCTCTTAGTTCCCCAATCTTACTTAAACCCAACTGAGTATCTGTGCGACCACCTCAATGTCTGTGTTCCCTCTATGGATCCTCCCTCACACACTCTGTGGGAGTCACTACAGTCAACATAATACCTGTGACAACCTACCAGGACCTTACTGAGTCACTCCCAGCCCGCCCAGCTGCTAGATGTGCTACGTACAGTGGCTACTCTAGATATTAATTGTTGGTCATAATAATGTAACTTGACTGTGTATAACTGTTCTGTCCAGAAACAGTGCCACCCTTTTCAAAGGTTGTGCCTGGTATTGCAGTTCCATTCACTTGAGTGGCACTGTTTGTGAAACGGAGCAACCATGTTTTTTCTAATCTCAGGCAACTTTTGTAATATTCATAATTGGTCAAACAATGTTTATACCACATTTTTGAATCCTGATTAACCTTCAGTTTTGTTGTATCTTCTACCACTTCTAAATAGCGAAGGTCTAAGGCAACAACAGGTTATCGCTGCCACAATAGAATCTCTTTAAATAAATAAAACAGAACTTTTGGAATAAATTTAATATAAAAGACACATATACAATGTCTTGTACAAAAGCCTCCTAACCAAAACAATGAAGTCAATAAATGGTCGCAGCGTTCCATGATGCGTTGATGCCTCTGACGACTTCTGGTTTCCGAGTGGCGGCGGTGGGACGCGGTCATTGGGATTGCATCATGTTCCTGTTGGATCCCATGGGTGATTACATGATCACATGTAAACAGACAGGTGTTTCCCATCTGATTTTGTTATGGTCTTTAATTGTTTTTATGTTCACTATGTAAGAGGCTGGCTTTCTCATTTGACTTCAGCTACGATTAAGGGTAATATTCTCTCCGAAACGCGTCAGTTTTTTAATGCCCCTCTGATCTTTTTGCACACTGTGTTTTGGCATTTTTTGTTTGGTTCAAATAAATTTCTTCCATTTTATATCCGGACTGGTGCCAATCATTTTTTGCAATATTTCTGTTGAATTGGACTTACCAGAACCTTAAATGATATGGTCGGAGTCGAGGATCCTTATTAGAATTATAATCTTTGTCCCTTGATCAAGTGCGGCATATGAGTATTTTTCTTCTCTCGATAGATTCCTATGAAAAATAAAGGGTATCCTCACCCTAATTAACCATATGATAAACTGACCCTTTGCAGAGCACACGCCCCGAAAAGGACGTCCCCACAAAAAAGTCTACTTTTACCCTGTTACTCACCTTAGACGAATCTATTGTGAGGAGAAAAATACTCCTATGCTGAAATTCATCAAGGGACAAAGAATATACTTCTAAAAAGGATCCCCGACTCCCACTATATCATTTAGGCTATGTCTCCACTGCACAGGATTACGATCATATTTTCGGTGCTTTTAGTTTTTTAAAATCACCGAAGACACGATCGTTCCTGCAGCCCCATAGGCGGCAATAGAAAAGACGAGCTGCAGTCTCCACAGCTCGTCTTTTCTCCGCTCGTCTTCTGGCGCTGGTGTATTATACAACATGTATAATAAACGACGCTTTTAGTTTTCTTGCCGTCTTCCCATTCAATACAATTGTATGGGCGATGGCAAAAAAAAACGAGAAGCGACCGCGGTTTTTGTACAAAGCGTGAAAAAAACCACGGTCCTGCATCGGAAAAAAAAAGGCCGCTTATTTGTCCAATGCAGTGTAGACATAGCCTTAAAGGGGTTGTCTCAATACAAGGATTGCTTTTTATGTTAAAGATCTTGCAAAAAACAAGACACTTTGTAATATATGTCCATTAACAGTGTCTTACCTATTCTGAGATATCCCCTCTTGTATGGGCTGCATCAGCTCCTCAGGTCACTATAGCTACAGACCTGTGTGATCTCTCCTGATAGGCTTTCTGCACTGGTTGCTGTAACTACAGACCTGGCTTCTACTTCAGCCTAGTGGAAGCCAATAAACACGCCCCTGAATTCAAAATGAAATCAAGAAAGCAGGACTGAGGTGAGATGAATCAATGTAGTGAGACAACCCCTTTAAGGTTCTGGTAAGATCAATTCGACCCTTTACTTACTGCATTGTTTTGGTTTTTGGTACAAGACATTGTATAAGTGTCTTTTTCGTTACCTTTATTCCACTAAAAGTTATATTTTATGAATTTAAAGAGATTGTATTGTGGCAGTTTTATATTTTACCTTTAATGGGTAAGAGGTGGAAGCTTTTTAAGAACAAGTCTGTTTTTATGGATCTGTTGTATCCATTTGTTTCCATTTCAAAACATAGGTGTTATCGTAAGGCCCAGGTTACAGCTGCGTCAGTGGTTTTGTTAGGAGCAAAGTCTGCCAAAAATCCCAGACTAAATAGCACAGATTAGTCAGGTAAAATGCCAGAGACCATGATGAAATCAATTGAAAGCCATTAAAGACAATGAGGTTCAGTGGGCACCATTTGTATCTGTCATGTAATAAATCCGCACTGTCATTATGTGTGTTGTTCTGCTTCTATTAACAGAATAGAAACAATAGTGCAGATATGAGCAGGGCTTAGAATAAATGATAGAAATAAATACAGATGTCAAACAGGATGGTACAATAAGGTAAAGGGTCCTGTAGCAGCCAAAGACTTGCAGTATACAAAGAAATGGATCCCTGAGGATCCTGTTGTTCAACAAGAGCTAAAAAAAAAAATGACAGTCTTTTGTTTTGTTTTTTTTGTTTTTTTAATTGTTTTTTATTTCAACCGCACATGGAAATACATATTACAGCAATTAGTTTGTAAGGCCGAAAAAAGACAATACGTCCATCCAGTTCAGCCTGTTGTGCTAAGGTGTTGATCCAGAGGAAGGCAAAAACCCCAATGAGGTAGAAGCCAATTGTCCTCATGTTAGGGAAAATTTCCTTCCCGACTCGAATCGGGCGATCAGAAAATTCCCTGGATCGATGGCCCCTCTCCTGAATCCTAGACACTATAACTTGTTATGGTAAGTATTTCAGCATCATGTAGATTTACTTTTTCTCTTCCCATACACATGCAGAGCTTGGCATAGGAATCATAAAGTCTAACCTCTAAGCAGTTGAACTTGTAGTGTGAGATCCAATTTACAACATTGGCAACCAACCGGTCACCCATCCCTTAACCCTAGACAGTCTCTAGTTTGTCTGCTCTATTGAAAAAAAAATTGAATCCTGAAAAAATTTGTCATATGGAGACAAACTACACTTTTAACCATGATGGAAACACCACGATAGCCAAAAGTAATGTGAACAGGCCCTTATATAGCTAAGAAATTATTTTTGTCTTGTTCTTGAGATCCTTGGAAGTCTAGCAGCTGATTGACATGCCAAAAAAAGTCTATCCTCAAGAAACCCCCTTTAAGGTATTTTGTAAGTTGGTATGTATTATGAGTAAAAAATAGTACGGCGTGCACAGTGGATTACAGGTCTATGAATGCCGTCTTTCTGGAAGATCTTCTTGTCTGCTGAAACAGCAGAGTAAATGTTTTTCCAGCTTACAATAATCCTACATGTTATATAGTGTAACCAGTCCCAAGTAGCCTCTTCATGAATACATACCCAAGTTTATAGTCAATTCTTCTCACTACAGAGCTGGGTGCAGAGAACTTACTATTACTGTTTTCACTGTGTTTCTCCTGTAATTGGGGCTTATACATCAGCCTCGGTTACAGAGGAAATCAGGGCCAAAAAATATGTATAAATATATAAAATAAAATAATAGTTAAAAAACACACACACAAAATACCATAAAAAATTAACAGGCCAAATCACAACTTTTAGCCCCACCTTTGACAAACCTAAAACTTTTTATCGCCTACATATAAATGTCCGTGATGGAAAGGTGACACTATTACACAACTTATTTTAGAGACACTTTTGGTGTTAAAAAAAAAGTGAAAAACAGACCATTTAATTTTTTTCACTTATATTCTAAAAAAAAAATTGAATGTAAAAATTACATAAAAATAAAGCCTAACATCACAGAAAAAAGACAAAAACATTTGTAGAATAATAATAATAGAGTGTGAGAGAGAGTTACAGCGTTCACACCTGGTGTTCCTAAAAAAAGGTAAATGTGCCTGTTCAGGAAAGTGGGGGCAAACTTTTGAGTCATTTTTAACTGGTTGAATGAGTATTTTTATCTCATTGATTTGGCTTTAAAGGGGTTGTCTCACTACAAGGATTGCTGCTTTTTATGTTAGAGATCTTGCAAAAACAAGTCACTTTGCAATATATGTCCATTAACAGTGTCCTACCTATTCCTAGATATCCCCTCTTGTATGGGCTGCATCAGCTCCTCAGGTCGCTATAGCTGCAGACCTGTTTCATCTCTCCTGATAGGCTGCCAGCGCTGGTCGCTGTAGCGACAGACCTGGCTTCTACTGCAGCCTAATAGAAGCCAGTAAACACGCCCCTGAATTCCAAATGAAACCAAGAAAACAGAACTGAGGTAAGAGGAATCAATGTAGTGAGACAACCCCTTTAAATATGTAGGCGAAGGTATATAAAAATTCTTATCAAATACGTTTCTGTTTTGATTTTGTTTTATTTCCAAGATACAGCAGGTTATCTATCCTGCTTGTTTCTTAGGTTACTAACCTCCTCTGTGCTCCAGCCACTAAGCCCCCTTTTGCTGATAGGATATAGAAGGTGGTTGGCAACCATCTGTAAAGTAAGGTAGATAACCTGCTGTAGCTCTGAAATAAAGCAAAATCAGAAATGTACATGTCAAGAATGGTTATATACTTTTGTCTCCATGTTTAAAGCTAATTAATTAGATCAGAATACCCCTTTAATTATTCTTTATGGTCAGTTAGGATTTATTATGTTAAACTCTAAACCCTTTCCTTTTTATTTCCCCCACTTTCTCCATAACATAAGCCCCCGATCACCCTCCTCCCTTGCCATACAAGTATATGTCATTTTTACATGGCCTTGCTGTATCCCCCAAGTCAGCCTTTGTTGTTTAAGGGTATGTTCACATGTTCAAATTTCGGTGCGCATTTTGCGACGTATTTGCGCTTTAATCCGTGCAATTACGCGCAGCGAGTAATGAATGTCTATGGGGCGGCGTATCAGCGTGACTCCCAAACACCCGGCGTAATTGCAGGGCGTACTGTACAACCCACAATTATGCCGTGTGAACATAGCCTAATAGATTTTATGCTATTGATTATAGACTAAAAAAAATCTAAAAAAATATTGGAAAAAAATATCCAGAGGATAAAAATCAATAAAACAATCTATGTTGTATAATGTAAGTCTTCTGCTGTGTTGTCCATTGTAATTTGTCACTCATAGGATATGCATGCTATGTGTTTATATACATATTGTATAAGTAAATCATAAAGCAGCTGCATTGGAGTCGCTCGCACCCACTCATCTTGCCGTCACAATTTGGCCCGTGTCAAAGTCGCTCATGGCCTTATCCGTGCACGTTTTTCCCGCAATTTCAAGAACTGGCTGTTCACTTTATGCCAATTATATCCCACCCCTTGGCAGGTGTCATTGTCACAAGAAAATCTATGTTATTCACCCAGTTGTCGGTAGTTTTATTGTTCGGGCTGATCATTGGTTATAATTCATTTCTTTTGTGTAAAAATCGGTGGCATTTTTGCCTGGGTTCTGACTTTCGTACCCACACAGGCTATGACCATTATGCATGTATACCAGGAAAGCTGTCAATCAACGTGTGCAGAGATTTTGTTTTTTGTTTTTGGTATCACTAGATAGTAGATATTGAAAAATAATTCAGGAGCAGTTTACACACTATAAAATACATGGCAAACTATACCGGAGATTACTTATGGGAATGAGCTAAGGCGTGCCACATATAGAATGTAGCGTTCCTCAATTCACATCCGACTCAATTAGCCGTGCAATATGAATGGAATTAATACTAACCAGATACTCCTCTTCAGGTAGTTACTTCAGGGTGCTTGCCCCTCATCAGTGCAGAGTAAAATACTGGTTGGTTGGTGAGAGACACTGGACATAGCTCATAAGGGTGAACGTCCCTTATGAAAGAGGCGCACCACGTAGGGTTGTGGAGACTTATACATCATTCATTTCTCTACTGAAATGTATAGATATTTAGTATACATGCTCATTTCCCATGAGTCTTTTTGAATATATTTAAATTTCTCCCTAAAGAGTAACGTTAACCATTTACAAACACCTAGACCCCATTTACAAACGCCGGCCCCATAGACATTCATTATCCACGGAGCGTATCCCGCCAGGATAATGTGCATGTCACTTTCTCCCCGCTCGCGAAATCCGGCGAGCGGGGAGAGGAGACGGAATTCATAGTTCTCTATGAGAACGGTGGATTACCGTAATGACTGGGACGTATTTCAGCCGTATTGGAGAGCAATACGGCGCGCAATACGGCTGAAATCCGTCCCAGAATCAGCCGTGGGAACATTCTAGTAACATGAAAATACTGTTGGACCTGAAGAGCAGCAAGAACAGCCATATAGCCAAGCATTTGTTTACCAACAGTGTAGGTATGTGTTTGGGACTAAAACAAGTCATTACTGAACACAGCCATTTGTCGCTACAGAGAAAATTTGGTAATCACTCACGCTTGTGTAACGAAGAGGTCATGTCCCTCTTTTGCTGATACAGACCTAACAGTCGAGGTTGATCTTCATACATTTGACACTTATCCCTAACACCATTTGTTTCACTGTGGTTCCACCAGATAACGTGCAAAATTATATTGACATATAACTCCCATGTATTAAAATGCAACATAAAAGTGCTGCTTCTGTTAAAGCTGATGATAATATTCCACATGGGTGTTTTTATCAATTCCTCCAACCTCCACCTGCCTCTGATAGACATCATATTCATGCCTAGATTTAATTTCTACCCAGCGAGAGAAGAAATAAGTTATTTATGTCATGTACAAAACAACCTTTTTTAGCCTACATATAGCTTTCTTTTGGGGGTTAAGAGTAAATGGAAAAATGTCTAGGACTGATCACTAATGAACAAGGACGGAGGTGCTAGAACTGTCCCCTACGCTATCCTTATGTGTGGTGCCATGTGTTACACAGTTCTTATATATTTAAATAAGCTCAAGGAAAAGGAGCTCTATGCCCTCTATTAGATGTAGAGTTCCTTCGAGTCACATCCGACTCATGGAGCCTTGCAATGTGATTAGGTGTAAAGCCAGACCAGATACTTATCTATAGCTGTTTCAGAGTGTTTGCCACTCATCAGTGCAGAGTATAGAATTGGCTAGCTAGATGCTAGAGCTTGTCACCTAACCAGCTAGTGCTCTGTCCCTATCCGTGCAGCGTAAACACCTTGAAACAGCTGTCTGTAGATGAATATATGGTTTGGCTTTTTTCCTAATCACATTGCAAGGCGCATTTCATTTCAAGGCTCATATATGACTTGAGGAATGCTAAATCCAATATGTGGACGGAATCCTAGCTCTTTTCCCTTGAGCTTTTTTAAACATATAAAAATTTTAGTGGAGTGTAAGTCTCTACACACCTTCATGATGTCTCTCCCCCAATGACAAATGTTATCTCTTTTGAGCTATCACAGTTCTGTTTTAAGCATAAAGGTTACAAAACTCAATCTCAATGCAAAGAATTGAGGACAAACAAGATATTAGTTGACTGAGATGTGGTGTGAATGACCCACAATTCTTACATATGAGGTGGGGATGTACAAAAACCAGTTCCTATTTGGAAAGGTGATTTATATACAGGCAGTTCCCGACTTACACCGTTCCGATTTACATCTGTCCCCTTGGTACAAATGGAGACTTACGGGGCATGCTGGCACTTGTAGTTTCATGTTCAACAGCAGATAGTAGCTGTGGAATGATAAGTTCCAGCATGCCACAGCAACACATAAGGTGAAAATGAGGTGAAATCTTCTTAACCGGGGCACAGACAGCAAAACAAATGTAAAAACCCTTCCCTGCACTATCCAAAACTAACAAAAAACCATTTGTGCTGGAGTTACATTAATAAATCTGCCTGTTCCGGCTTACATACAAATTGAACTTAAGAACAAACCTACAGTCCCTATCCTGTTCATAACCCGGGGACTGCCTGTAATATAAAAATTATCCTCTGTTGTTCTTTCTGCTGAACCTAAAGGCTGTTTTCTGGTTTTCTTGGGAAATTTGGAAATTGGCCAATTTATAACATTAGGAAGATTGATAAATCAGGCTCGGAATAGAAGAACAACCCGTTGGATACTCTTTGGTCTTACTACAATATGAGAGTTTATCTTCAAAATCAATGGGATCATGAGAGTAGTGTAAAGAGTACACTTCAAAAGGGATTTCATATCAAAATTTCAATTTCAGAGGAATTAATAATCCCAGTTGCTTACGAAATCAGGCTCTGGTTTATTCTCAGCTACATTAGGCTCAGATGATATCCAATGGGTTGCTTTGTAGTGAATCTACCTTTTCAACCCATTGTGGTATATTATTCTGTGCATATTTTTAACATTATTACTTAATTTTGCCTCATAGTCCAAGACTATCTGCCTGGAAAGTTCAGAATCTGTAAATCTTTGCACAGTTATTCACAAAGCTGCTCTAGCACCTAGCTCCGAAGATTACTGTTGGCCAAAAGCAATAGACTGAGGGCGACATGTTCAATTAGGGCTGCACCATATTTTTTGGCTCATTATACGCCAGACACGACATATTTCAATGCGCCTAGAGTAGGCACATCAAATATGCTAGCAATGATATGCTCTGCGTCTACATTTTTCTATGTGCCTAGATTAGGCGCATCAACTATACTATGCAGGGCATACCAGACGCCAGATTTTTGACAGGTACTTTCATTCAGGTGCACTATAAACACATTTAATTCACCTTAAAACTGTCATAGAGGCGCCTCTTTTCGGACATATCGCCCTTAATGGTTGTGTGTTATTAATGTATCCATTGAACACAGTTATTTTGTATTAGGGCGCGTTCACACAGCAAGGGACAAATACCGGTTGGTTTTTCTGACCAGTATATGTCCGGTTTGTGTGCAGTGCACACGGCCGCGGGGGGGACGGCTTTTCTCCGCGATGAGCGAAGAAAAGCCCTCCCGCTTCATATTCACAAGCACAGATTCCGTCCGAAAACCAGACGGAAGATTGTGCTTGTAGAATGTTTTGCGGGCGGAAAAAAAAAAAAAGGATGGAAAAACCTTAGAGCCCGTTTTTGCTCATTTTCGGCCGGCTTTTCAGACGGTCTGCAAAACCGCAAACAGTCTGAAAAACCGTCCGCAAACCCGTGCTGTGCGGACAAGGCCTTAGACTCTCTCTCAAGGGAGATGAGAGATGTTTAAATTTATGTGAAAAGACACAAAGATGCAAAAAAATTCTACAAAATGTTTATTAATAAGTATCTGATTAAAAAACTTCTTCTGGAGATGGTGCTCTTGAGGGGGATTGGGTATTTACTGTGGTATTGTCTACATAAAAGACCACTTGCGGCTTTGACTCACAAGCGCTAATTTTCAGGTATAAGCAATTTAGAAATGTGTATTTGTTTTTAGCTAAAATCTCTTTTCATATTATGATTATTTCCATTTTATTACATTTAATATGCAAAACATTAGGTTTTAATATACACAATGAACAACTCTATTTCAAAGGCAGGGTATGCCCAAGCCATTTCTCTCCTGTACTTGTACATAATTTAATAAATTGCACAATGTACATATGATGAATGCAAATACCTCCACTTTAGTGAAGTCCTTGACCTAGGGAGAAAAATAAATCCAAAATGAGTTATATTGTCTTAAGCAGATTCTCAAAAACAAAAGGGTAGCGTGAAGGACAGGCAAGGGGAGAAGATGACTGCAGCCTTGTTATTATGTATGTAAGTTGCCCCAAATCTGTTTCAGTTTGACATTAGTTTGACCAAACTTGTAAAAGAAAATTTGGTTTCAGGATGCCCTGAACACAAATGTTTTCACATTTTCTCCTCGCCCCAAGCCTAATCCTTACTGTAGCTGTAACCCTATATTGGGGTTAGGGCTTTTTGTTTTTTTTAGCATTACTTCCCTGCAGCAGTTCTCAGGTCCAAAAACACCATTGCATTGACTTCACTTCTGTCCCGACATCACCTAGGCCAATGTCTCATGAGACTGAAGAGACATCGGAGCATGGCACCATGGTACCTGAAGTGCCAAAGTGATAAAGTAAAAGGTCTCAAAACCCTAACCCAGCTTAAAGTTAGGTGTATGCTTACAGTTAGAGACTGTTTGGCGATTTACCACAAAATGCTATTTGGGCTGACCCAAATTGAAATGGTCAGACTCGGGTAGAATTGGATTTCAACCTAAATCCAATGTGCAATATTAATTTTATGGCACAAAGTAGATACAGATTTAAAAAGTATGGAGCAAATAGCACTTGCCTCCTAATGTTGTGCAGCATGAGACATAACTTCTCATTACATTTGTGTGGTTGGGCCAGGTGCAACAGCTTTCAACTCTTGTACCTCTGCCAACAACATGACTACAGGTAAGTATCTATGACACTAACAGCAAGTTGAATACAGGCAGTCCCCGGGTTATGAACAGGATAGGGACTATGGGTTTGTCCTTTAGTTGAATTTGTATGCAAGTCGGAACAGGTATAGTTATTAAATGTAACTCCAGCACAAAAGGGTTTTTTGTTAGTTTTGGATAGTGCAGGGAAGGGTTTTTACATTTGTTTTGCTGTCTTTGCCCCTGTTAAGAAGATCTCACCTCATTTTCACATCATGTGCTGCTGTGGCGTGCTGGAACTTATCATTCCACGAGTTCTATCTACTGTGGAACATGGAACTACAAGTGCTAGCATGCCCCATAAGTCTCCGTTTGTAACTAGGGGACAGATGTAACTCGGAGCGGTGTAAATCGGGGACTGCCTGTATTTGCTCCACAAGGGATAGGTGAATGTACCAGCCCTTCTCCATATTAATAGATGTTGCAGGACAGTTGGTATTAGTTTCTAAGTTTTAAATGCATAAAACAATTTATTTTGGGTCATTAACCCGATACTTTGTCAGTTTCATTCACCTGAACCGAAAGAGGTGTCGGATAAACGTCATAAAAGCATTTTTCTTTGGAATAGAACTTAAAGGGAACCTGTGACATAGATTATGCCCCCCTTGCTGAGGACAGCACAAGCTAGTGTCAGACCTGCTGTTTCCAGCGCAGTTTCCCTTATGCTGTAAGATGCTGGAGTTTTAGAGCATTTACCCCTCAAATCTTATTCATGAGCAGGTTTAGCCCCGCTCACCAAAGGCTAGCCACGCCCACTGACAGTCACATGTTTCTACCTATTCAAAGTAATAGGTTTATCAGTTGAGGTGGGCGGGGCTAGCCTCCGATTGGCCGCGTTTGAAAAAAACTGACTCTTTGAAGGACTCTTCGAATTACTCTTCTGGCTGAAAACTGCAGATTTGAGGGGTAAATGCTCTATAAACTACTGCATCTTACAGAACGGACACAGCGCTGGAAACAGCAGGTCTGACACTACCTTGTCCTGTCCTCAGCAAGGGGGGCATAATCTATGTGACAGGTTCCCTTTAAAATCTGTTCTGTGGCATCTATTAAACACTAGTGCATTCACCTAACCCTTTGTAGCACTTTGCTGTAATCATTGTTGCTCTTAAGCCTCATTTACACAAGAATTGGTCATTTGAACACGATGGAGTAAATGTGCATGATGATTTTAAATGAAGACTTTTTCAAAATATATTGCTTTGTTGAGGAGATAAGAGAGATTTAATCTGCTTTGAGTGCACTCGGGTTTCTCTAGGTTTCCCCTTTCTCTTTGTATTATCTGAGCAGGGAGTGATCTCACCCCAGGTCGGCACACAAGACTGCTGGCAGCTTGGGAACAGAGCGTGTTATCTCTAACAAACAAAGGAGATTAATTTATTTTGATTACTCTAGCACAGAGAGCTTCAGAGCTCATAGAAAAGATCCCCTACTCTCATGTTAGTGTAATTAGAAGAGCTGTAAATACACAGTTCAAATGCTTATCACTGCTATAGAACCATTCACAGCCTGACCAGGAAGAGACAGGATGCATGAATCTAAAACTACTTGTGGCTCTGAAACTGCATGGTGAGACAGCTCTTTAATGTAAATAGGTATAGCGACTCAACGACTAGTGATAAAATGCTTATTGATTATGCAAAAAATTGTTTATGCGAACAAAAAAATAATCATTAGTCGTTTTAGCATTGTGATCTGTAATCATGAATCAATTGATAGGCAACATGTGGCTTTGTTAAATTGCCATCAAAATATTCTTTTTTAATGATTACTGAGACTTTAATATTGCGTAAACCATGCTTATATGAAATCGTGAAATCCTATTGAAGATCGCTGATACATAATGACAAACCATATGTTTTCTCTATTACAGATTGAAGATATCATCACAAGGATGCAAGATGATAAAGCTGGTTGAGTCCCTATACGAACAGTCAAAAGTTTCCTGTCGAAAATCCCCAGTGTGGTTACAGGTAAATTACTTTTAAAGAGAATCTGTCACATAGATTATGTCCCCCTGGCTGAGGGCAGCACAAGCTAGTGTCAGACCTGCTGTTTCCAGCACTGTGTCCCTTATTCTGTAAGATGCTGTAGTTTTAGAGTATTTAATGCTCAAATCTGCAGTTTTCAGCCAGAAAAGTCATGAAAAGAGTCCGTTTTTTTCAAACCACGCCCACCTGAGGCTAGCCCCGCCCACCTCAACTGATAAACCTATTACTTTGATTAGATAGAAACATGTGAATAACTGCCAGGTGGGCGGGGCTAGCCTTTGGCGGGCGGGGCTAACACCTGCTCATGAATAAGATTTGAGGGGTAAATGCTCTAAAACTGCTGCATCTTACAGAATAAGGGGCACACCTTGTGCTGCCCTCAGCAAGGGGGGCATAACCTATGTGACAGGCTCTCTTTAACTGGCCTTCATTCTAGTGATCCATTTACATATTTTTATCTCATGTCAAATATGTGATTGGTTGTGATCCAACTGCTGGGACCTCGTTGATACTTTAGGGGTCCCGGTCCCCATTCTGGCTGGTAGCATAATCACTTTCCAAAGTGAAAATTAGATGTAATGGAAACAGCTTATCTCCCATTCATTTTAATGTAGAATGATTGTGTACGAGGGGCATCCTCTCTGTTAAGAATGGAAACAAGGAACAGCATGGAGAAAAACATATGTATCGTGAGAACCATTTTTTCAAATGTGATCTAAAATATTGGGACACTTTTTAGAGCGAGTGGTAGAATGCCCTGTGTGTGGGCAGATTTACCTGTTTGTTACAGGGGACCGAGCCTGCTTCTTTTTTTGTCCTTTGTTACATCAAGAGCTAAAAAGATGGCAAATATTACATGGCTACTAAAGCATAGTTGCCAACTTTTGAAATTGAAAAAGCAGGAGATCGTAGGCAAAAATTTGCAAGGACACACCCATCTTGTCCTAGTGCCACGCCCCTACAAAAAGCCACACCCCACTACACCTAACTCCATAACGCCTTTGTAAGACCTCCAGGACGATGCCCTGATAGCCAGGTAGTAGCCCCCCCATAAGCAGGTAGTGCCCCTTACAGGCAGGTAGATGCCCCCTTTTTATCCAAGTAGATTCCCCCTAGTAGCTAAGTAGATGCCCCCTCTGTAGCCAAGTAGAGGGCCCCCTCTGTAGCCAAGTAGAACCCAAATTTGTAGCAGGTAGATGCCCCCCTTTGTTAGCCAGGTAGATGCCCCCTTTGTTAGCCAGGTAGATGCCCCCTTGTTAGCCAGGTAGATGCCCCCTCTGTTGCCACGTAGATGCCCCCATTGTTAGCCAGGTAGTGCCCCCATTGTTAGCCAGGTAGTGCCCCCTCTGTTGCCACGTAGATGCCCCCATTGTTAGCCAGGTAGTGCCCCATTGTTAGCCAGGTAGTGCCCCCTCTGTTGCCACGTATTTGCCCCCATTGTTAGCCCGGTTGTGCCCCCTCTGTTGCCTGGTTGGTGCCCCCATTGTTAGCCAGGTTGTGCCCCCTCTGTTGCCAGGTAGTGCCCCCATTGTTAGCCAGGTAGATGCCCCCCTTTGTTGCCAGGTAGATGCCCCTTTGTTAGACAGGTAGTGCCCCCTCTGTTGCCAGGTAGTGCCCCCGTAGTTTTCAGGTATTTGCACCCATTGTAGCCAGGTAGATGCCCCCTCTGTTGCCAGGTAGATGCCCCCTCTGTTGCCAGGTAGATGCCCGCATTGTAGTCAGGTAGTGCCAACTTTGTTGTTAGGTAGTTGCCCCCTTTGTAGCCAGGTAGTTTCCCCCATTGTAGCCAGGTAGTTGCCCCCATTGTAGCCAGGTAGTGCCCCCTTATTGTAGCCAGGTAGATGCCCCCATTGTAGTCAGGTAGATGCCCCCATTGTAGTCAGGTAGATGCCCCCATTGTAGCCAGGTAGTGCCCCCATTGTAGCCAGGTAGAGCCCCCTTATAGCTAATAAAAATAAAATAATAAAAGTCACTCACCTCACCAGGCTCCTGCAGCTCCGGACACCTCCGATCTCCTCAGCGACGCAGGGGAGTGAGTGCAGCCGCGCGTCACTTCCCCTGCGCCGCTGACCTGTATGTACGGCGCACAACGGCGCCGTACATACAGGGGGAGGAGGGAGCGATCCCTCCTGCCTCCTCCCTGCACAGCGAGACTCCGGGCGGGTGAAGCGGCCGCTTCACCCGCCTGTGGGAACGGACCGGCGGCGCCAGAGTAGCGCACCAGCGCTACTCTGGCGCCGCGGCCATTTAAAGAGCCCCCGCTGCCTGCTGGTGGCGGGAGTTTCGCCAACTCTGCCGGGATGGTGGGGGGGACCCCAAATAGCGGGACCCCCCCGCCAAAAACGGGAGAGTTGGCAAGTATGCACTAAAGTAATGTTAGTAAACTAGAGTCAACCCTAATTTGTACATGATTTATTGATTGTAGATTGTTAGTGCTCTTCGCCAAGGTCCTTTCTCCCTCTCTACATCTGGTGGGTGATGTTTTGATAATGGTTATGTACTTGATTTTTTTTTTTTTATATACTTAAACCTATGAACAGGAGTTAATGTCACTAAAGTTCATATTTATAATAGCAGACAAAATAATGTCTCTTTGGCTCGAAGGCCTTCTTTGTATAATGAAGTTTTCCGATATTTATGATGGCGCTTATGCTTACCTCACAGTACAAGGTGAACTAGATGTTTATGTAACACTACATATAACTAGCGCTCTACTAGCTTGGAGCAATCAGAAAAAGGAAGTGGTAATCGCATGGGCTTATCTGAATTCCCTTGTACACACTTCTTTCTCCTTATGGCTAGCTATAATGCAGTTGTTTTGTCTGCTTTGTCATTTTCATAAGACTTGCAGACTACAAGACTATGTACACACAACAGATCTGTTCCATTGGAAAAATCCGTTTCGGGTGTTACACAGATTTTCACTTTGCATTTTTAATAGGGCTGAACCTCAACTCAGCTCTTCAATATAGAATCTGAAGTGATTCCACAGTAAAGAAATTAGTGTACATGTTCCTGTCAAAATCTGCATGAAAAAAAGCAAAATGTAAACATCCCCTTAGTGGAAAATCCTTTTAAAACAACAGTTCTTGTTCTGTGAACACCTTTGCAGCAGGGATTTTATCCGGAAAACTGGTTAACTGCTATACAGGGCATAGTTGAAGTGCATTTGTCTTTTTGCTTGCAAGTCTGCATCATCATTCATCGTAAGTGAGCAGGTGGGAACCGATAAGACAAGGCTCTATCACAGCAGAGGTCAGATATCTTTTCCGTTCTGATAAAACTTCCTTTTTCTTCAGTATATTGATATCTGTGTTCAGATTCATCGTTGTCAAGTATTTGCAGCAAAATAATGGTACTGCACTAGAATTGCAAGAAAAAAAATGCTAAAGACGAGATAGTTGTGTAGCAGTTTATATAGCATAGGCTTGCCTCACACCTTGGCACATTGCTCTATTAATCCAAAAAGACTACATACTTCCATAAAATAGCCTGTAATTCTTTTATTCAAATTTAAAAATGCAGCTAGAAAATATAAAAAAAAAACAACACATAAAACAAATCACAAACCCGATACAAAGAACAAAGTAAGTCATAATATAAAATAAACAAAACCGGTCCAACCCTTATTCTCCCATGCAAGCAGAACATATGTACAATATGATGTGTAGATAATCACTATAACCAAATTACTGTTTGATTAAACCAAATTTTCCAGTTGCATTTGTTCCACACAACACAAAATGAAATCTTGCAGAAAACAAAAATCCTTTATACCAAACACCTTAGGACACCTCAATCCAATATATATGCATATACACACTTTTTTTTTACCATGAGCTGGTCCCGCATCCCATGTCTCTAGGATGGAGTGTTCTGTGAGACTTTGTGGGACTTTGGGGTATATAACAACAGGATAATGGGAGATCAGAAAGGTGAGTAGGACTACTTTTATTATTTTCCACCGTTCAAAGTAATTTTATGATTAAATTAAATACTTTAAGGAGACGTTTCCTTTTGAAGTCTGTCAGCTCAGCCCAGAAAAGTATTACAAGATTAACTTAGTGTCACGATGCGCCAAACATTGTGCTGCATTCGTAACCACACCATGCCCTTGAACCCTGGCAGCTGCAATATTATGGGTAGTCAAGTGTTTTCAGTGCCTTCCAGCAGAGCATCGATTTAAACACTTGACTTCCAAAATCACAACTGCTTTCCATCACCCTCACTGGGGAAACTATTTAGCCCTGTATGTTGTTGCTCTCAGGGCCTGAGTTTTTGCTGTGCTTTTGGTTCCTGTATAAGTCTCTGGCCATCTGGACTTTTGTGCCGTTTCTGTTTGCCTGGTATCCGTCTTGTATCCTGCCTGCTGGACTCCTCTTATAGCTCCATGGTCCCCTCTGCTGTTTTACAGGTGTCCCTCACATCCCCTTGGATCCAGCTCATTATTTTACATTTTTTCCTTTACGTCTCTGTAATAAAGTCCATTTTAAAGAACGTTACACCTAGGCTGTCAATGTTTTTATTTATTTACATTAATTTTTACAGTTTTATAGAATTCAAATACACAAGGAAGAAAGTCTGGGAAGGGGGAAACCTCTGCAAAAAATGTGAAAACGTATAAATACAAATGAAAGGGAACAAAGTAGGGATGCAGACCCGTCAGATTAGTGTGAGAGGCTTAACATGTCTCAAAAGTGGCATATGACAAAATCAATGTAATGGAGCGTGTTGCAACCCTCGTTCCAGGCCACCCCTGCTCTGCTCCGCTCTCCCCAGCCAGTTACTTACCTAGTCGCGCTCCTGCTTCCTGTCCCTGCTCTGTCGAGTGGTAATTGGTTAATTGCCGGGCGCTGACCCTATATCTTCTGGACTTCTCCAGCACTCTCTGCCAGAGCATTGGTGTTCTTTAGTGTTTTCTGAGAGAGTGTTGAGAGTTTTGCCTTATCCGTGTACCTTCCTGCTATCGTTTCCTGACCACTTTGCCTGCCACCTGCCCTAACCTTATCGCCTGTCTCCGACTACGTCTCAACCTACCGATTCTGTACCATGCTGCACCCCGGCTGCCGTCGCAAGCAAATCACGTCAGGGGTAGTGAACTGGTAGTTCCCCGCCACAGTCCACTTTGTGGCGGGCTCTGGTGAATACCGGAGGCTACTTAGACTCCGCTCCTTGACGTGACTTATACCATCCAGAGAATCCACCTACATTCGTGACAATCAATATAGTATAAACCTTTATATGGGTGAGAGAGGGCATGAACTGAAGAGGAAAAGAGAAAGGAGAGTAAATGGTAGAAGTGGAGGAAAAGGGAGGAAGGGGAGTGAAGGATAGAGGAGAGCAAGGGGCAAGAAGAAGAGCCCTTCATAGTCAATCTCTACTATTTCTAATGCTGTCACTTTTGCTTAACCTACCAGGATCCATTTGCAGTTTTTCCAAAAAAAACAATAAAAATGAATACAGATTAGAAGTAACCGTTCATTGCAAACCAGCTTTAGTGCCAGCAATATAGTAGTAGTAATGCACATTGTGAGGATCCGACAATAGGTTGGCATTGATAGCAATTGTTAAAACCTTCTTTGCAGAATATGTCCCTGTTCTTTCGTTGTGCAAAAAAGCAAACCCACAAAGACTGAAGTGTAAGAAGCAGGCAGGGAAAGACCTTCTGGAAATAGCACCAAGGAAACATTTCTAAGGATAAGAATCACAGCCTGACTATTTTACATGCTGTTTTCGAGGCAGTAAACTGCAGCTTTCTTTGTTACCCAATTAATTCTGCTTGAGCTACACACTGTCACAGGGACTTATTCCAACTGATAATAGCAGTGGCGTTTCTTGAAAAATGTCAAAATATCAAGAGTGTTAAACTAGACGATGATACATTTCATCGTTATTTAATAGGGAACCGCTTTTGCTTGCTTTCTGCTCAGGAACAAACAAAGGGAGGCGTCTCTTTCTATTTATTCCTAATTTTATGGTACAGTGTTTACCCCACCTCTGCAGCAATCATGGTTTTAACCACACTGCATCACTGCTAATCCTACGTTACAGGAATTTGGCTGTGACCCATTTACAGTAGGTCTGCTCCATAAATGCTGTCCGTAGACAACGAGAGAGTTTGTAGAAGGGTTATCTTAGCTGTTGGCGTTTAAAGCACTTCCACATGTAGGGTATTTTATCAGTTTCCGCTGGAAAGGCTTGTGCTGCTTGACTCTTAAAATAGTTGTATGTAGGTCAAATTGAAGCTAGGAACTGTTTGAACAGTGTTGTTTTTAATGGCAGGCATATAATACACTTGTATTAGGCCCCAAGGCACAGCAGTCCTCGGATTTTCCTCAAGCTTCCTTGGAAATGTTAACATGAGGTATTTCCGGAACCGCGCGAGCTGCCCCCAAGAGGAATATGGAGAAGATTACAGTTGTGCATTGTGATTAATCAATTATTTAGATTTGTCATAAAACACATTTTAGATATGTTATTTTACTTATTTAGTATGTAGTAGTTGTCATTGTTAAAGCAATCCTGTCATCGCTATACGAAGGGGTTCAATAAGATACAGTTTATTGCATCAGCTGAAAAGTACCCCTAGCAGATCTGTGGGTCCCCTTAGGACCTGATTGCCAGAGAGGCTTTACATGGTTACAACCACAGCACTTATGTAGATAAAGTCACAGGCACGACTACATGGTGCCTCCTAGGAAACCTGGAGGCGATTTTTAGCGGTGCTGAAAATCCACACAAAAAATAATAGTAGATGAAATTATAAGACTTTTTTCCAATACATTAGCAATCCAGAGAATTTAGCTCAGTTTTACAGGGGGACAGATTTTAGTTTCACTTTCTTAGCAGAGCTCTTTATGGCAGGGATTCTTTCTGTTAGAGATACCAACTGTGCAGGGAGAGCTGAGGGCATAGCTGCTGGTACAGGGTAATCCGAGTCTCTCACTACATACAGTGCAGCAAGTACAGCACACTGAGGACATAGTGTGACAAGGTTTCCAGGCATCTAAATGACACTGCTGCTAGTGTTATATCCAGCACAGCAGCCCAGAGTCTATCAGTGTGCACATGATGTAGACTTCTTGGTTCCCCCTTTCACAGTGGACTCTTCCAGCTCAGAAACAGTTACTTTGACACAACTGTCAACATAGTGAATCAAGCTGTCGGTGCCGACTTGGCCCGACTTCAGAGCTGTGTTAAAGGTCCAGCAGTTTTTTTTTTAAAACTGAATTACAGGTGAAATGCTTTGAGTTTACTAATGAAGAATATTTAAGAAAGTGTTTGTATTTTAGTCTCCTGTTACTTCATGCGGTTTCCCTGGAGGTGATAGGTACTCTTTAAGTAGGAGACATTTATTAAAAGGACAAGGATAGCAGTTTGTCTTAAAAACAATAATGTAATAATTCATACTCAGGATGTTTTTAGGAAATTTCTTAAATTATGTTCTAATAATCCCAATCTAGCACCATAATGCTTTGTGCCAGAATTTAAATTAAAACTTTTACTAACCTTTGCATATTCAATCCTTCATGGATGGGAGTAAAGCTGACTGTTGAAACATTTTTGGTCACCAAAAATAATGAGTATTGTAACAGCATGACATGGAGCATAGGTCTTTGTTGGCACCTATTGAATGGGTATGGGAAGGTTATTACCCACTATGAGTTTATAGGGGACCTCTACTACAGTTAAAGGGGATGTATCGCTTCTTTAGTTCAGCTGATTCATACTGCTCTCAGCTTCTCAACTCTAGAAATGCAGGGGCATTTCTTCCCCTCCCAGCTGGGTGACATCATCCCCCCTTCACTGTTCATGCTGGCTCCCGAGACTCCCCCCACCCACTCTCTGAGTCCACATGTCACGGTGTGTGTCCCAATAAGTATTTTTTTGTAAGAGTTGTATACATAACACAGGCTGCATTCAATCTAGACTGAGCAATGAACTCTTCTCCTCATACAGCTGGAGATTTGTAACAGTTGAATGTTGTCTTTCAAGAAATGTGAAATGAATGTGGGGTAACACATTAATAATATTGTGGTGCATAATTTAGTAGACGTGATAAAAGTGTGTGGAGTGTATTCTGTGGCATAATCATTGGCAAAGATCCACTATAGCCCTAATTAACCAATGCATAAGCATTACTAAAACATATTTATTAAGTATTTATATGCTACTTACATCATTAGTCATATTAAGTTAATCACATAGATTATTTTACTAATTACTCCATTATTATGAATTTCCTCATTTGATTAAGTCCTTTGTTTAGTACTTTAAGTGCACAAGTGTGTACTATATGGTTTGTTGGACTGTAAAGCTCACTAGTCTTTCCACTTGGGTCCTTACATGGATACTTTACACAGCACAAGTTATTAATAAGAACTTGACTATATAATGGAAGTGTTATTTATCTGTCAGCCTGGTTATATGTAAGTGGCAGGCTGCAGTATTCTTTGTTAAAGGGGTTTTCTCACCATGCTGCTTCACAGAGCCACATCCAGCTTCAGACTTGCACTTCCTGTTCAGGCTGTGGGTGGGTCTGTAGCAGTGATTGATATATCAGCTCTGCTTTTCCAAGCTATTCCTGCTACAGTGACTCGAGAACAAAAGGTTTATAATCTGTAGTGCACAAAGCTACAGAGCTCTAAGGGTTGAAACTTGTCATTAACTTAGGTACACAAGCTCTTGTGCTAAAGGTAAGACTCAGCGGGAAGTGACTCATCATGGTCAGATGGCAGCTGGAACAATTGGATAAGAGAGCAAGGAGAGTTGGTCGGTAACCAAGAGAAACTTGTGTACACTAGCAGTAGAAAAAATCTTCTTTATCTCCCGAACAAAGCAAAATCAAAACAGCAATGTACTAAGTAATAGACTTCATTTACCTTTCCCTACATGTTAAAAGCTGATTGTTGTGGTGAGTAAACCACTTTAAAGACGTATTCAAGTCACATTGATTAGCTTCAAACATGTAGGCAAAAGTAAATAAAGATTATTCTTATTTTGCTAACTTATGGAGTTAGATTTGATCTGATCTCTTGTTTACAGATGGTTTTCTGGATTACTGACCACCTCTCTCTGCTTTAGCAGTCCTGGCCAGGATGGTAACATCACTCCATGCTGTGTCTTCTCAGCAGCACATGAGCTTGTTTATCTTTCTCACTAACAAACTTTAACCCTTTAGCGCTGTGTAGTCTCCTGCCCTACTGTTAAAACTCCTCCATCACCAATGTCCCTCTAACAGGCTCAGCTAGGAGTAGCAAAGCTGAAATGTCAGTCAGTGCTATAGAACCACCCACAGCCTGAATCGGAAGTGGGAGTCTGAAGCTGGCTGTGAAGGGCAGGCTCTGTGAAACTGCCTGATTGGAAAACTGCTTTATTGAGTCAAACCATTCTAAATAGAAATACAAAATTAAGATGAGTCCAGGAGATTTAACATGTGCTGACCAAGTTATATTGGAGGATTTGTATGACTTTATTAAAAGTTGTTTCTGTAAGTCAATAATAAGGCCCCGTTCACACGGCTTATTTGCCGACGGATTGGCGCCGTATTCCGCGCCGGATTTGCGCTTCAATACGGCGCCAATCCGTCGGAGTAATTACGTTAATCCACTGCTCTCATGGAGAACAGTGGATTCCGTCGCTCCTCCCCGCTCGGCAAATCCGCCGCGGGGGGAGAAAGTGACATGCACATTATTTACGGCGCGGACGCGCCGTAAACAATGCATTGTCTATGGGGCCGGGAGCGGCGCCCCCGCCGCGCTCCGGCCCCGCCCCGTCCCGCCCCGTATTCACGGCGGATTTGTGCGCTCAATACGGCGCACAAATCCGTCGGGAATAAGCCGTGTGAACGGGGCCTAATAGCTTTCAGTGTTTTTCTTGAGCCCTTATTCATGTCTAAACCACATAATGCAAGTGAAGATCATGCGAGGCACATTATTCATTAGCAGTCACATAATGAGATCACATAGCCACGTTTTCCTTGGGCTCAGGCTCTGCAGGCCTGTCTATGCATGCGTAAAAGTCTCTTGTAGTCATCTAAGCATACACAGACTTATATGACGAGAACAGGGCCATGACAACAGTCACATGATTATATCAGAGGACTGATAATTACTTATATAATCTGAATGTGCTTTTCGTGCATTTTCCCCTGGCTATATAGCTTACAAGCTTCTCTGGTATGCTGCATCTTTGAATGTAGACAAGATTTAAACAGAGTAAGTACTTTGACTTTTTTTAGAATTAATAATGCCTCTTATTAAAGGTAAGTTCACGTGGGGCAAAGCCGTTGTAAATTTTTTACAGATTAAAATCCCACTAAAATCCATTAAAATCGTGTTTTGTAAATCTGCACCCAAAAATGCACTAATTGCAATAGATTTTTTTGAAGATTTTGGGCGACATGTCAGAAAATTGCCCGCGCCACGGCAGTTTTTAGGCGCATTAAATCAGTGTAAAGTGCACCAGAAAGTACGATCCTCTCAAAAATCTGGCGTCAGGTATACCTTGTATAGTAAACATAATGCACCTAAAAAATCGCGGCACATGGCGATATCGAGCTATCGAGGCGCTTTGCGCAACGGAGGCACATAACATATCATTACCAGTGTATGTAATGCGCCTCAATAGGCGCATTGCGTTATGGGGGGCGCACAGCGTATTATGTTTAGGCGCATTACAATGTGTCGTGCTCGGCGTATAATGAGCCTAGTTTTGGTGTACGACAGTTCATTTACATCGAGAATATGGTATTAAAAGTGTTTTGGGTGCATAATAGACCAAAAAAACGGTGTTTGCATATTGGGACATGTGGCCCTTTGTCTTGGATTTGTTGCAGATTCTGCTGTAGATTTTCTAGAATGGCTTTAATGAGAGGAGGAAAAAATGCGCTAAAATCCACAGGCCCGGTTTATCTGCAGATTTCAGTGCAGATTATGCCTTTTACATTTGAAGTCAAGATAGAGAAATCTGTAGTTCAATCTACAAAAAAACTATCATTTGGTGCAGATTTTGGGTTCTGATTTACAGTAAAAAAAAAACGCTGCAGATTTTATTCTGCAAAAAAATTGTATGTCAATATACTCTATAATTTAAAAACAACTTTTCATAAATGTTTTCATTGTTCTAAGTTTTGTTCATAGCTAAACAATACAACTCAGGCATAGACCACTAATTTTTGGGTGTGGATTTACAGCAAAAACGCTACACATTTTTGCCCTGTTAATGCGAATCCAAAAATCTACAACAATTGCAGCAGTTTTCTTGTGAATTTTACTGCCTTATATGAATGTACTCTAAGGGTGACATGTATGTCTTTTGGTACCCAGACGACAATTAATTGCGCGCATTAGTAGCGTAGAATGCGCCTGAATTTATGAAACTGTTCTACTGCTGATCATAGATTAAGCGCTTTCTGGCTTTCTTTCTAATGTGCCGTCCTCCCATCATAAATGTGTAGAATCATACGGTTGTGGTGCGACACACCTCCAGAACGTCCCCCATATCTTAGGCGCATGTCAAAGTGCCACGGGCGCCCGATAATGCGCCTAATCTTGGAGTGCTTCTGATTATAAATCTAGAGAACAGGGCTGCACCAGTTTGTGGACTGAAAGGAAGAGTCTTACTTTAATTGTGTTGAACTGTATCAAAGTATATTAAAGTCTGGTAATTTACTGTCTAGAAATACTTCCATTTATGTAAATTTTAATTAATTCTTAAGCAGCTATTGTACTTTCACAGTTCAGATTTAGTTATGTTTAATGCGTTATAAGGGGAAGCCTGACATGTGAGAGTTCAGTTCAGAGCTGGGTTATTGTTGAGTTCCTTCAGGGTTGTAGTGAGGGCAGTTAAGAAGAAAGGGACTCCTACCCACTTGCCGGCAGTGGTGTTGGGCAGGCCGGGGTGATTCCAATCCTTGACTCACAGAACCAAGCAGAGAGAGAGTAAGAAGAATAGCGCACAGTGTGACCTGAGAGGACAGAACGAGGAAGTGTCCTGAGGAAGGTGAATAAAGCAGGTATGAATAGATTGTTTCAGATGGAGCATACAAACAGGCTGTAAAGGCCCTAGGACTGGAGTCTTGAGGGAGTCTACAATTGTAGTGTGAGGAAGTGAACTGTGCTATGTTACTCTGCAAGTGGAGTGTAAAGTCCTACAAGTATTGAGCCGTAAGTAAAGCCTGCAAGATCCCTGAAGTTTGAGTCTGTGATGGAGTCCAAGCAGCGGTGCACTACATCACCCAGCAAACCCACATAGATGATTCTGCCTTCCAAACAGACGCGCTATATTACACAGTATCAGTAGTCTTGTTAGATGCCAAAGGGGCCCCCAACTTTACAGCCTTACCCCCCAAAAAATCCAATGATTATGAAGATAGCACAGTGGGCTCCGATACGCAGTGTTGTTAAGGCAATCATTACTTCTTTCCTTCTTTAAATTCTCTCGTACACGCTGCATGAATCATATAAATCATACACATCATGAGCCCTGGCATTGCTTTTAGCTGAAAACAGGAGATCTATAAAGCACATTTTGGCCAGAAATGAAGACACCTCCTACGTAAGGCAATGCATTTTCTCTGCATAGATATAAAACAAACCTTTTTTTTTGGAAAACCCATTTTACAATCCTTTTTACTTGTATTTTTCTATCAGTCCCCAATTTTGGGAATCCATCACATCTGCATCAAACATTTTTTTTTTTTTTAAAGGGTTGCCCTCACTAAAAAAGGTTGCTGTTTTTAAAATTTTAAAAAGATCTTGCAAAAACAAGCCCACTTTGCAATATGGCCCCTTTAACAGTTCCTACCTTTTCCCCAAAGATATCCCCCTTTTAGGGCGCATCACCCCTTTAAGGTCGCTAAAGCTGCGGACCTGTTCAGCCCTCCATGATAGGCTCCCAGCACGGGTTTTGCTATAGCTACAGACCGGGCTTCTATTGGACCTAGTAGAAACAGTAAACAGCCCCGGGAATTTTAAAAATGAAACCAAGAAAACAGGACTAAAGGTAAAAATAATAAATGTATGAAAAACCCCCTTTTAAATGCTGAATAATATGGCATGTGATTCTCAGAGTGACTAGGCTCTCGCTGGGGAGTATGCTGGCATAATGTAAAAAAGGAAAGAAGGCTAAACATATAGCTAGGATTCTAGGGTCTCTAGACTTTTGGCTTTTTAAAATTTTTGTATGTTCTTAAATGACCTCTTGTTTTTTTCCTTCTCTCAAAATTCTGTTTTTTGGACTGCATTGTCTTTGAAATTTGGGTGTCCCCCCGTTTGTAACCTAAGACCATTTTCCATCACGTCCTGAGTATTTTTTTAGACATTTTTAAATGTTACATCTTTATGATTTCCCTTTTCTTATTACTCCCAAACCTTTCCCAATACCAGTATATGTTACTTTTTTTACTTTTGTTTAATTAAAAGGGTTGATCCATCAAAAATAAAACGTTTTTTTGGTTTTCCTGGAGCACCCACTGTATAGTAAAATCATAACAATAATAGTGATAGTTGGTGCTGAAGTCCCAAAATGTCACCAACATCATGCAAAATGGGGGAATTAAAAAAATTTAAGCAATAACTAATCAGATAAAAAGGGTCCTACAAATAAAAATTAGAAAGAGCTGCGGGAAGCGGGAAACCAATTTGAAATTTGTGAAAAAAATGTCTTTTAGAGTTTGGGAAAATTTTTCTAAAAAAATTCAATTCGGCCCCGTTTCTCCAAATTTTTCCTACAAAATTAATTTCGGCCCTGAATTATTTTTGGGACGAAAAAACCCTTTAAAAAAAAACTTTTTCCCAAAGGCTGCACAAGCCGGCAGGTGCTGTAGAACTTGTGCTATGTTTTAAAAATATGAAAGGGGGAGTTTGGGTTTGGTCTTCATACAATGTTGTTTTTTTAGTAGGGACACGCAAAAGACGGCCCCCCGCAAATTTAAAATCGCTTCACTAAAAAAATTCCCCTTGGGAAACTTAAGGGGGAAAAAAACTGCCCAAAAAAAATAAAGGGGGGAATGAAAGCCTGATAAAGCAGGGCAGCGCCCTGCTGGAAAAAAACAAGCTGAGGGCTCAGGTGGAAACATCAGGGGACAGAGTGTAAGGGTTTGCCGGGCGGCACCAAAAGCACATAGGTCCAGAGAGTGGCAAAATTAAATTTCTGGAGGTGGCAAAACATAATAGGCCACAGAGTGGCACAATGACAAGATAGGGGTGACGGGGGCAGCACATGAGGCAAGAGTGGCACAATGACATTCTGGAGGTGGAAAAAAACGGGGAAGTGGGCCCACAAGTGGCAAAATTTGACAGGGGAGTGGGGGTGAGGGCGGGAGAAACACAGAGGTCAAAGAGAGGGCACAATGAAAAACAGTGGGATGCCCAACGGTACCAGCAACAGCAGCACAGGATGGGGGCCCAAAAAAGTGGCAAAATTTACAAGTGTGGAGGGGGTGGGCATTACCATTTCCCCTGGGTAAAGAGGGTTTTGGGGGCAGATGGAGAAACGTCACAGATGTGGGGCCCAACGGGCGGGGGGGCGGCATCGGGAATAGGGGCTGAGGCGGATTTTTGAAACCCAGACCCCATTTCTCACATTTTTTGGCGATGCTCTTTGGCTGTTTGGTATTTCTGACGCCAAAGGGAATTGGTTTTGGAAAATTTCTGGCCGCTTCCACCCCTGATTCATCTTCCAAAGGTCAGTTTATCCAAAATTTCCCCATGGAAAAGGGCGGGTTCTCCTTGGGGGTAACGACCCCCCCCGCCGCACTGAACACCCGCTCTGATCCCACACTACTGGCCCCGGGAGGCGGCTTCTCCCCTGCAAACTCCCGGGAATTGCGGCCACACAAAAAAGTTTGGCTGCCCAGAAATCCAGGGGATCTTCTAACTGGGGTGGTAAGTGCTGTCCAAGTAAGCCCCGACCTGTTGGTTGGGGGTCGCTCCGGGCCCCTGCTGCTGTGCGGGCGACTGCCCCTCACTAGGCGGGTGAAGGAAGCGCCATCAGTGACTCCAATTTAGGTTGCGCTGGGATCTGGTACTGCTCCTACCCCCCCCCCCACCTTCCCCCACACCGCGGAGTATACGTGAGCCTGAAGAACCCCCCGGGTCAGCCCTTGTCAAGGAGGGACACCCCCGCACAAGGCAGCCCCCAACGGGCTACGGGGGGTTTTCCCTATAGTATTTGAGTTTGTCCTCCCTCTCAGCAGCGGGGAAAAAAGGCTCCCATTTTGGACCGGTACGAGGTCCAATAGGGTGGAGAGTCAAAAACATCCCTCTGCTGGATCTGATTATTGGGGCTTCACAGCCAGGCAAATCAGCATCTGCGGGGCCATCTGCACAAGGCCCCAAAGGGGGCTCCCTGCCTCCATCCCCATTTAAATACTGCCACGGTATGCGGGTCATCTCCTCATTTTCCTCATCCCATCTACCTCCTCCAGCTGCTCCGCTCCCCCCCCTTTCACCGGGGTAGAAAATCCACTCATTTCACCAGACAATGCTTCTGCTCCAATGTCCTCCTTTTCCCTCCGCCCCATTTCATCCCCACCGACTCAGGGGCCGCAGATGTTGTCCCCCCAACGTCTCCTTCCCTGCCCAGAAAATTTTTTTTCAGCACTGTTCCAGACAGAACAGGGGAATGACGTTATTAAACCCGTAGTCCTGGCGACTGACAAATAACGTCCCCCTCCTCAAATAGCCTAAAACAAAGGGCAGGTGTCCCATAGTTGCCACTGGCGACATTAAAGTTCACGGGAAACCCCCGTCCGCCGGGGATCATCAAAAAATCTTTAATGGCCTTCCTGTTCAACATCGGTCCAACAGTGCAGGCTGGAATTCCAACGGTGGAAAAATCGCATATCAAGTGTGGGGGGGGAGGCCCTTCTGCCGCTCAACCAGAGGGGGTTCCCGCTTTGTAGGGAAAGGATGAAGTTATGCACAGTTTCCGGGCCCTTTTCAAATCTTTTGAAATCGGGGAAGACTTCAGGAACCTTTTCACAACCAAATTGAACACGTGCGCCATGCACGCGCAGACCATCCTCCTCGGTGCAGCGCGACACCATGTTCCCCCCATTGTCCCACCAGGTTCCGATTTTGCAGTTGGCGCGGAGAAGCCACACATCGATTTTTTTCTGCAGACGCGGAGCAGTTTTTCCCCCCCTGTGTGACTTCGTTTGCCGAACAACCAGGTTAGAACTGCTGACACCGCTGTGCCCCCACCATTTTGGGATGATGGACAGTACTTGTGGAGGCGAGATGATGGTGGTGGGAGGAGGGGCGGGAATTGGGGCAGGACAGCTTTGACAACGTGGGAAAAAAGCGGGGTCTCCTGTCCAAGTTGTTGGGTCCGGGCAAAGCACATTCAACCATGGGGCCCTAAAGGACTGTCTGGGCCCTGCCGTTTTACAGTCCAGACTCCGCCTTTCCGTCACCTTGGAACAAACCATAATTTTAAGGACTGGCCCACCTTCTGTTTTACATATTTTTGAAATGCGGGACGCCTTTTTTTTGGGAAAATAAATTATGGCTTGGAAATTCTCCATCTCGCCGGCACAACCATTGTTCCTGAACGGTCAGAGCCACCATTTGGAAAGGGAGGGACTGCAGTACCAACAACTTGGGCAGGAAACACGGTAGCTTCTGCCCTTAGGGTGGTTTTGGGCGCATACTGTTGTCTCTTGCAATCGCCCGCTGAACGACTGTGGCGCCATTAGTAGCGAGGGGCGGGGGCACTGGACCGGGAGATGATGTCAAAAAAAAGAAACAGCTCCCCTTTTGCAAGGGGTGGAGCCTGACTGGCTGCAATGGCATGCGTGCCACTGGGGGGCGCGGGGCTGTTTTCTGCGGGGGCAGAGAACCACCACATCTGAGCCACGTTTTTCCCCCCCCCCCGAAGGTACGCTGCATTTGGTTACGCAGGGGCCCTGGTGCCAACGTTGCTCCCTTCCAACTTTTTTCTGCTTACGATTCTACGTATACCCATATTCGGCCCTCCGGTGTCCCTTTGCAAAGAAATGCCACACCGCCGAGTAACGATTTTACTGCCAACGCTTCGCACGATGAAATACTGCCGCCGCTGACCCCCTGACCCCTGTGCCGCTACTTTCTTGGGCCTGCGAAGGATTTTCTACCCCGTGGCCCCCCTTGGCTCCCGACCTCACACGCTGTTACCCTGCTGACTCCCCACACGACCCACTTGCTGGGGCGCCGCTGCCCCGCGCGAAGCGACGCCCTCTTCTCCTTACGAGATGAAACCCTTGCCCCACCCGGGTCCCAAGTGCGTCGGCAAAATCATCATCTATTTGTGTTTTTCTCAAGCTGTTTCCCATCACCGGGCTTGGAGCAAGGCGACCCCTCAAACATACCTCCCATCCACTCTCCACATCTATACTTTGCCGCCTACCAAGAACAGGGGGTATTTGGGCCCCCTTTCTTTTGCTGCCCAAATAGCCTGACTGCCCTCCTCAAAATTTTTCATCCTCCTATATAGTGGCCTAGCCCCAAACCCCATAGTTAAACTCTGCTGAGGGGAAACCGGGTGGGACAGAGGCGGTTGGGACAGGTGAGGGGCCCCTGACCCCTCCCCCCGGGGCCTGCCAACTAAGGGTTGTGTCTGACGTTCCCACCGACTCTTGGGTGGGGTTGCAATGTCATCGGGGGGAAGTGGGTGACCTAGTCCCAAACCAAACAAGAACCCCTTGGTTCGAACAACACAAGGCCGCAATGACACGGGAGTTGTGGCCTCACCGAGTGACCCCTGCTGCGACTCCCCCCGCTGTGCTGCGACCCGGGGCCCCTCCGGAATGTTTTGTCCCCTTTCCACTCGCAGGTTTTAAAAGCCGCCACCTCTCTGTCTACATACGTTTTTTTTCTAAAATGTACAGAAAAACGTTTATGAAGATTCTCAATGATAAATACACACCCTGTATTTTGACCCAAATGAAATTTGGGATTTATTGTAAAAACGCTGTTTCTTTTAAAAGAATACAAAAGGAACAGGCCTTTGATCCCCCCTTTGGGTTTCAATGGTTTTAATACTGCAAATTTTTTTAAATCACCACAGGTTTAATTGATAGGTCCAAAAAAAACCTTTTATTATCCAAAACATTAGATACTGTTTTTTTTCAAAATTTTGCCCCGTCCCCCAAATTTTTGATAAGCCCCCTTGCAGTTAAATTTGAATCTAGCGGGGGGGGGCTCGGGTGGGAGAGTGAAGACGCGGCCCTGGCTCCTCCCCACTTTAAACATTTTCCCCGGCTAAAACCCAGGCCCCCTGACATGGGGAAACAAAAAAAAGCAGGGCCCCTCCGTGCCCCCGGGCCCGCTCAAAATCCTCTCAGGGCGACAAAGCCCCCGTTTTTTCGGGTTTTCCCTTTTTTGGGGGCCCGATGGACGACCCCAAAACCCCCCTAAACCCCAGAAGCCCAAGATGGCCGGCCCCCCGCCCACAACCCAAGGAACCTCACTTCCCAGCACCCCCGCCAAGCGACACCAGCTCAGAACGAAACGCAAAAAAGGTGAGCCGGTTTAACCCCACCCCCCCCCTGACCCTCAGCCTACCAAACGTTTGGGGGGAGGTGCTCGAAAGCAGGGGGACGGTTTCCGGGGGGGCGTGCCCTTTTCTCCCCACCGGATACAAACGATTTCCCCTCCCCCGGCTCCTGGCAGGCGAGGCCCGGACAGAGCCGAGCTGTCCGTGATCATTTCCCCGCAAACAAAACCGGGGACTCCGACGGCCCCCCCACCCAGCCCCCCCGGCTCAGCGCATCAAATCCGGCCAAACTTCCCCCCACGTGGCATTGGGGGCGCCTCACTCTTTAGCAGGAGCGCGCGGGAAAGGGGGGTCTGCCCCACAGGACTTTCCGGACCGCGCAGGAAAAGACTGACTTGGCCCGGGGCAGGTTTCGCTGGGAGGGATCCTGGGACCCTCCCCGATCGGCCGTCCCCATACCCTCCATTTCCCTCACGGGCCCCCGCTACTATATGAGAGTAACTGCAAGGGTCCAAAGAGGGCCCCTGAAATTGGGGATACACCTTTCCATACCTCCCAGCTGCCTCAGGTCCTCACTCTGAAAACTCCCCTACCCCCCGGGACATCCCCCCCGGACCGGGTAGGGGCGAGAGAAATGCCCCCCGCCCAGTTATGTGGGCAGGGGAAAACCCTTTCTTACCCCTTGTGCCCCCCCTCAGGTGTGCACCCGGGGAATCACAGCACCCCCCCCTGCACACCGCCACTATGCGGCGCGGTGGGGAAAATGATTATACCCACTCCTAATGCCCTTTGGTGGTGCCCCAGGTGCAGCTCACTACCCCTTGAAGCTCTCTCTGACTTACCCCACCAATACTGGTCAGCGACACGGCTCTATGGCTTCTCCCACTTCACAGAGCTGGCTGCAACCTTTAGGCACTGCGCCTCCGGAGCCCTCGCTCAGATGGTCCACCGGTTCCTCCTGGGGGACCGGGACCCCGACCAGAACACTTTTAATCATCAGGGGATCCCCGGCATGTCCGCACCACCAAGTCTTTGCTCCATTACCCACCTCACCTTAAAAGCGACTACTGGCGATTCATCCAGGGAACACTACAGGGGAGAGCAGCCCTCCACAACCCTGCTCTCGCCCTCCTTCGATGATAGGTCCATTTACCGGGGCCTCACAACTTCCTCCTCGCAGAGCTTTCCCCCCTTCTCTTCGTCTCGGATGATTCAAAAAACCCGTCAAGTACTTCTGAAAATGTTAACGCAGTCGCAAAAAGCAGCATCCCCCCACCTCGCTCGTCAACTTCTCAATGAATGCAAGCAAAAATTTCACTCCCTTTCCTTCTGGCTTTCACACTCTCCACCAGAGTTACTCCTTTTCTCAAGCTCAGACATACCTCCTCCCGGGTGATGTCCCTCCAAAGCACTGTCCACAGCATTCCGAGCCTGTTCGCCCTACAACAACACTAGACGATGCGAAAATAGAATGGGAAAACAATCTACGAATTAAGGATTGCCAAGTCGGTTCCACCTAGCCCTTTTTCAAGGTCTTAAGGGTATTTTCAACAATCTGCTTGATCAACCACCGCACTATTAGAATCGACAGGGCCCAAAAGACCCCTTAGGCCCCGAGCCAGACCCTCTCCCCCCCAAGAGACTTTATATGCCGGGATTCACTATAGGGCCCCTCAAAGGAGATCCTTGGGAAAATCCAAAACAACCCAGCTTTTCCTAAAAAAGAGCACCCTTCAATCCTTCAGATCTCCACATCATACTCTACACAGAGAGCCATGCCAAGCTCCTACTCGCCTTCTGAAGGAGAGAAACATCACAACGGGGGGGGTACCATTCGCCCCCCCTTTCCCGCAGGGGGGATGGGACAATCCCTTTACGCTCCCCCGGGGACACCCTTTTTTCTTGCAGGCACCCAAATCCAACATTACCTTGCCAATGGCCCTCTGGTCATCCCCCACTTTTGGGGGGGGGAAAGTTAGCGGGACCGACTCCAAGAGGGCTAGCAAGTCCGGAGGGCCTACCACCGAGACGATCCAAACCCGAGGACTTAGACCTGAGGACACCCCACCACTCGTAGTACCCAAAGGTTTCTCCCCCTTCACTGGACCTTGAGATACCTGTGTATGTTCCACTCTGTACACCCAAATCTCAGGTGCGGCTGCAATTGGGGGTGGGGCCCAAAAGTTACAACTCCCTACCCTCTTTGGTGACTCCCATCCCCAAATTTTCATAATTCTTACAGTTAGGATTTAGCCAGTTTCCCCAAATTTGTTACAGAAAGGAGCTCTCTTTTGATGTGTGCCTTTCACGTTCCCCCAATAGTAGGGATCCTCCCCTGGCTTTCCCTGACGCTCAGGGGGCCTCCCTGTTTTGCAGAGTGCTCTCTTTAACACTACTTGTGTTGGTATTCCATTTCCCTCGCCCCCTCCCCCTCCCCCCCCCCCCTTTTTTTTTTTTGTTTTTTTTTTCCCCCTTTTTCTTTCTTTTCTCCATGGCCCTCCCCCTTTGGGCGTTCTCTCCTGGCCCCTTCTGCCCTCGTCGGGGGGGGTTCCTCCCGGGGGGCCCCACGTGACCGCCTAACAGGGGGTCTTAACATAGCCCCCTTTTAATGAAAAGGGGACTCAACCCCCCTATAAAAGGGTCAATATTCGCGCCATTTCCCAAACCCCAAAAAACACACATCTTATGTCTCCAAAGAGAGCACCCAGACAGGGCACCCCCTGTTCTCAGAACAGTTTACCCCCATGGCACTTCCCCATTGCCCCCCTTCTAAAACACGGGGGTAGCGATAGAATACAAAAAATCCTTCCCGCACCAGTCCTGGATTGTGTAATAATACTGAACCCAGAATATTTTTTCTGATTTCTTTTGTGAAGGGCCCAATTTTTTCACGATCAAAACGTCTACGCCCCAAAATCAAGGGCGGGTTTCCCTTTTTCTCCTTCTTTTTCTTGACAGGATCCCCCCCTTTTTAAAAAGGCAGGGGTCCTCTGGGGATCTCAACTTAACTCGGACCCGACATTGGCAACTCCAAGTAGGGCCTCTCTACTTATTCCCCCAAAAAAAAATTTAAAAAGCCCTCATGCAATGTCAGTTGTGTGACAGCTGGAATTCAACCCCCCACACAAGGGCAACACCTTCTACTAAAACCCACACGGTACATACAGTCCATCGACATACAGTCCCCAAATGCCCTGCCTTGGTACGTCCTCCTCAATGGGTAATTTCTTTCTCAGCCCATCCCCCCATTTTTTCCCTTTTCTGCCCCCTGGGGTCAATCTAGCAAAATGTGGAGACTAAACACCCCTTCTCTCTGTGGGGGGCTTGTGTAGCGAATTTTGAATCATCATGGACAATTTCCTTCGGACCATGCAAATACACCACACCCCCCTTTTATAAATGGGAACCCCTCAATGCGTGCTCCAGGGGTTTTCTCATCAAACAGGGTAGCATTGAAGAAGGCGAGAGCTCCTTTTTATCCCGGCCCTGCAAAATACCTCTCGGAATTACAGCAAAAACAAGCCTATCCCCTTCCCTTTTTTAAAGGACTTGCAACTGGCACTTTGGAGGCAAACGCCTTCTTGAGATTTCCTGGGGCGTTACCCCAGTCGTGCGCAGTTCTTTTTACGAACAGGGAAACAAAAGGGGGCGCCTCTTCGCTCGGGCCACGTGGGAGAGTTTTTCTCTCTCCTTCATACCTTGTTCAAAAAATTTGGGTGGGAAACTTACCCCACCACACCAGACATTGCAGGAGCGTTCAAGTCATTCTACTCGAAACTATACAATTTATCAGACCCTCAAACTCCCTCCCATAACCATCCCCCCTTCCCCCCCTCTCTCACCCCCCTTCCTCGGGAATAATCCAGGTCTGGAGTTACCCAAATTTCCCCTGACGAATTGCGATGTTATCCGGACCTGCCCCGGGGGTAAAAGGGCCCGGGCCCGGGGGGGAATTCGGCCCAAAATTTTTTTTAAAGTCTGTCCATAGGGTATCTGTCCCCCCCCTAGAGGCATTTAAACATTTCTTCCACATCACACTTTCCTGTGGGTTTTTTCCCAAAAAAAAGGGGAAAAACCCCCAAATCTGCATAGCTATCGACCCATTTTGCTACTCAATGTTGATCCAAGATAAAACGCCAAAATTGGGTGGCTAACCGACTTTAATGTCTACCTTCCGAATTAAACACCCCGGACCAGGTCGGATTTTTGCCAGGGGGGAGAGGCCAGGAAAACACACTCAAGACCCGGACTTAATTTATCATGCCCACTCCGTAAATCCCACTTATGATTCTTTCTTTTGACCCGAAAAGGCTTTTGACCGCATTTCATGGGCCCCCTTTTTCAAACGCTAACTCGCATGGGCCTCGGGCCAAATTTACCCCCGAAAAAACCTACACTAATCATTTTTCCCCCCTTCCCAATTAAGGTGAACGGTTCCTTCCAAGGCTTTTTCCATTCATAAGGGACACGTCAAGGGGTGTCCCCTCTCGCCCCCGCTTTATGTCCTCATTATGGAGGGCCTTTTGGCTCGATCCCCCCCCAACCAGACGTTTAAGGGGAAATTTAAATTGGGGGGTCATGAATTCAAATGCTCTGCTTCGCAGATACCTTTGATCTATGTCACCAATCCACAAATTTCCCTACCTTCCCTATGCTGAAAAGGGCGTTCGCGACCCGGTCTAAATATAAGATCAAAATGTCGAAGTCTGAAGCCTAAATACTCCCTCCCCCCCCGGTTGTACCTCCCCGAAGGCAACTTCCCCCTCCTGGCCCCCAAGCGCAATATCCTATTTAGGGGCGAAAATCCTCTGACCTTCACCAACTGTTTTTAGCTAAACTTCCTCCGCTCCTCTCCCCAATTTACGCAAACTCTCCACCTGAAGTCTAAGACCTTCTCTTTGGGTTTGGGGGGATGAAGTCCTAAAATTCCCTCCTCCCCAAAACTCCTCTACCTAATCCAAACGTGCCCCCACCACCCCCGCCCCTTTTGGGAACAGTTACCAGAATTTTTTCCTGATTTCATTTGGCACCCAGGCCGCCCCAAATCAAAAAGCCGTGTTATCAGACCCAAGGGACAGGGGGGGAGTGTCTCCTGACAAGCTATTATTTTGGGCCCCTCCTACCGCCATAAAAAGACCTGGGGCATACCCCGCAGGCCAACATGGGTTTTTATCGCCAACTCACAGCCCTCTGTCGTTGGTTTCTCTTCCTTGGCACCCGGCTCAGTGTTCAGGGAAGTCGGAGTCCTTTTTCCCTTCCTACCCTCCAACCCTGATATCTCGAACATAAAAAACCCCCAAACTCTACTTGATCCCCGGGCCCTTTAACTCCCATCACAGACCACCCCGTCTTCCCTCCTGGGCGTTCACCCAAAAACCTTTTTGGGGTTTTCCAAACCCGCCCTTTCAAGACATGCCCTATTTTTCCCAAAGGCCGTCTTCGCCCGGCCCCTTTCTCCCAAATTAAGGTCAACCCCAACAGGTGCCAAAGTTTTTCTTTTAATATACCCAAAATCACACATTTTCTTTCTTCCTCCTCCCACACAATGTTTTTGCGCACCATGTCCACCTTCGAACGCCTGTGCTCTACCATGTCTCCCCCCGCGTCACTTAATCTCAGTTCTCTATCATTTGCTTTTGGGAAACCCAATGATACCAGTTGCCGTCTTTTTCCGTCCTGGGGGAAAAAAAACTAAAAAAAACTTTCACAAAGATCAGTGGCACAGGGTTTCCAACTGACTCACAGGGCCGTCAGGCCTTAAGGCACAAGAGACCGCTTAAAATATTACTAGATGGGACGGGTACCGGCCTTTTTAAATAAATTGGGGCCCCAAAGTCCCATCGACATGCTGGCGCTGTGGTCGAGGTGGGCACTAGCACTATCTTTTGGGGGGCTGTACCACATCAACCATTCTGGTCGGCGATTTTCACAGCAATCAAACTGCACTGGCACAAACATCCCCCGATACGCCCGAAAAACATCCTTTTGTTCATGTTCCAACCCCAGTTCGGCCTATAAAAATCTCTCACTAGCACTTACTCCCGGGGGCCAAGTCAGTCATCCCCCGTAAATGGAAGTCCCATTTCTCCCCCTTTCCCCGGCTGATTGGGTGGAAAGGGTCGCACCATACACGCATGGAGGACTTTTGGCTAAAACCAATGCAGCAAACCAAGTTGTAAGGCTTGGGCCCTTGACGGAGTACCAAACTTCCAGGAAATTCCGGGCCCTAACTCTTTAACCCCCTTGAGTCCCCTTTTCATCCCTCCCCCTTTCCAGGGGGCATGTGGGGGGGCTTGGCCGGGGGAGGCGACTCGTCGGGGGTGGATTTTATGGGAGAGAGACTCTGGTTGTTTGGCTTTCCCCCCCAAACCCCCCCCTTTTTTTTTTTTTTTTTTTTTTTTCTCCTCCCTCTCTCTTTTCCTTCCTTCTCTCCCCTCCCCTTTTTGTTTTTTTAGAGGCCAATAGGGGGTATCAATGGCACTTTTTCATGTGCCTTGGGAACAACACCATCCCCCCTATTAATAGGCTAATTTTAACTTTGTAAGCATCCACCTGTTGTGGAACATAAGAACCCTTGTCACAAGTAGAGGGGGGCTTTTCAAAGCCTTGATCGACAAGTCGTTTCTTGCCTTTTTTTTTTGTAAACCTTGTTTTCTAACTTGACTCCTTCATATTGGTAACACTTTTTATGTTTTTTTGCCGTACTGCTTTTTATATTTTTTAAAATACAATAAATCTTTAAATATAAAAAAAAAAAAAATAAATAAAAAAAAAAAAATTTAATCTACAATTGTGTATTTTCCCCAGTGAATTAAGGTGCCAAAAAATACCCTTTTTGTAGAAAAGCATTAACATGTATATGCACGCTTGGAACCACACGGCTTCAGTTCCAATACCCCACAAAATCAAAAATTAAAAAGTAAGAGAACAGTCTCTGAGACAAGCTTTTTGGACACCCCCCAAAAATCGCTGTATAAAAATGAGATCTTTAGAAGAGGTAACACAAGCAGCCGCGGCGCAAAACCTTTCCTACTCAGACATGAGAGCGGGATACTCCCAGCGTGCGCCCGGGCTTTATAGTGCAGTGACGTCACAAATCCCCCGTCTCTGATTGGCTTCATCTCGCACATGTCATGCAGGCTATGCCCTTCTTCGTCCCAGAGTGCTTTGCCCCGTGTAACGCCATGTGCTCGCAGCCATTTTATCAATCAAAAACACACTTCGTTCCCGCAAATTACCCCAAACTTCGACTTCGTTCAGAACCGAAGTTTTCCGGAAATTCTAAACGAATTCCACTTCGTTCGAATCAATTCGCCCATCTCTAGTGTCTTTGGGGTCATGTACTTTATACATAATGTACCAAAACAAAAAATGTGGCCCTTACCTACTGTCCAAAGGAACCACTCATTCTGGCACATGTAAGAGTATCACAGGACATGTAGTAGAGAGATGCTACCAGACCACCAATCACTGCATGTGCCTCACTAATACATGTAAAAGCAGTACAGGACATGTAGTACCACATTGTACTGTAGAGAGGAGCTACCAGACCACCAATCACTGCATGTGCCTCACTAATACATGTAAGAGCAGTACAGGACATGAAATACCGTATTGTAGAGTGGCACTACTAGACTGCCAATCACTGCATACACCTCATTAATACATGTAAGAGCAGTACAGGACATGTAGTACCACACTGTACTATAGAGAGGTACTACTAGACCACTAATCATTGCATGCACCTCACGAATACATGTAAGAGCAGTACAGGACATGTAGTACCGCACTGCACTGTAGAGAGGTGCTACTAGACCGTCCATCACTGCATGCATCTCACTAATACAGAGGTTTTAGAAGTAAAATGTTCTTGATAATTGGTTGGATCTTCCAACAATCACGAGAGCCACTGATCAGCAGTGTCTTTGACATTGTATGGTGAGTGTGGTTTTCAGATACAATGTCCTAAGAAAGACTATTTTACAGTGGGAATATTGTATCCTAAAGGCCATTGGAACCTGAGGGATCACTGTACACTGATCAGCCATAACCTAAAAACCACTGACAGGTGAAGTGATTCATACTGATTATCTCATAATGGTGGCACCTGTCAAGGGGTGTGATATACTAAGCAGGAAAATAGCAGTCAGACTTACCTATATTATCTGCTTCCAACACATCAATTTCTAAGGATAATGTAATATGGATGAATGGCCTCCATGTAATAGTACATTTTCGATACAGTGGCCAGTGAAAGGAAAATTCCTGGCTGGCTATGACTTCCCACAGCAAATTCCCCTGTTTTCTGGGGCTGGAACTCTAATCTGACAGGAGTTGTCCCATCTAACATTGATCGCATAGCGACAGGTTATGCCATCAGTGTGAGATAGGTGTTAGTCCCACATCCAATCGTTTCCATCAATGTGTGAGATGAGAAAACCCCTTAAAGGGGTTTTCTCACTACAAAGATTAGCTTTCAACACGTAGTGACAGATAAACGAAAACTTTTTCTAAATACATTAGGCTTTTGATTTTTCCCTGGCCAGGGGATAAGACAGATTTTATCTGCTCTGAGTGCACACAGGTTTCTCTGATTACTGTCATGCTCTCCCTTTCTCTCCTGTTTGTCTTATCTGAGAGCAGGGGATGACATCACCACAGGCCAGCACACAGGAGCTTGAGAACAGAGTGTGTTATCTCTAACAAAGGAGAGTAATTACTTTTGATTGCTTACTTTGAGCTCTGATGCCCTCTGCTGTATAGATAAAATCTCCTGCTCTCATGTCAGTGCAATTAGAAGAGCTGTGAATACTGAGCTGATATGCTAGTCACTGCTATCGAACCACCCACATCAGTGTTTATAATGCATATTTTGCAGCAGTTTTTGAAAGCCAAAACCAATGAGTCTAAAACACAGAGGAGGTGCAAGTCTTTCTATTATACTTTTTGTGTAGGCTCACGACCAAATTCTTCTCCTTTCTGCTGATCCACTTCTAGCTTTAGTTCTAAAATTGCAGTGGCTTTTATTACAAAAAATGCTGTGTGCTAATCGTTTTCTAATTAATGTAAATTTTAAAGGATGAGTTATGAAATCTTTTGGTTATCGGCCTTTTCCTAGTACATGCAGATAATAGCCATATTGAATATTTAGTAGGACGATGATGTAAAATAACATCAATTGTTGTACTGATTTGGAATATCCTATGGATAAAGAACCTTGTGAATGTCTAAGGGTGGGTTCACATGCACCAGATTTTGTTATGAAAAATTGTCTGCATTCACCCGATTAGGGTAGCTTTCACAGCAGGTAGCCGGATTTCTGCAAGTTCCATTTAGATGACTGGGACAATTGCAAACATATTTGCAACAAAAATTCCTGGGTGTATCCTTAGAGCTTGTATTTTATTTGTTGAAAATATGCAGCTATATTTCTTAAGATTGTTGTACATCACTCACAAGTCAATTAGCACTTAGTTTATAACATTCCGACACCAATAAGCGTGAAGGCAATATCATTTGTAGAGATTGCTGTACGTGGCAAGTTTATGTAATCGGATCAGGTTTACTTAAGCATATCAACATCCAGCTTTGTCAGTTTAGTGCAGAGGATCAGTGATATATAGTAAGGTTGATCCTAAGACCTCTGAGCATGTGCACCTTCGTGAAGCCACCCTTATTCATATATGTATATATATATTTAGATGTGTGTGTATATATGTGTGTGTGTATATATATACCTATCCGTGTGTGTGTGTTTGTATATAGATATATATAGTATATATTATATATATAATAGAGTGAGATATAATATATGTGTATATATATTATATATATATATATATTATATATATAAAGTGTGTGTATATATATATATATATAATATAAGTGAGATATAGTATATGTGTAGTATATAATAAATATGTTTGATTAATATTATATATAGAGTGAGATATAATATATGTGAATAGTATATTACGTGTGTGTGTGTGTTATATATATATATATATATATATATATATATATACTGTATGTGTGAGATATATATGTGTGTGTGTGTGTGTGTGTATATATGTAAATATATAGTGTGTGTGTATGATATATAATATATATATATATATATATATATTTATACACACACACATTTAGACTAAGGGGATGCAATATTAGGTTTCAGGCAAAAGAGTGAGCAAATTAATTTCATTACTCTAAGTTACTACTGAAATGAGGTGGTTTGGGGGTCCCCCAAATCTCCCTTGACAGTAGATGTCAGGGTAAAGAAGGGTTGAGCCAATTGAATTTGTTCCCGTAGGAGGTAAAACACTGCTTTGGTGTCCATGCTTATGGAGGAGTTTTCAGCCAACACCCGTCTTGCATGTCTCGTGACCTTTAGACATCTTTTATATAGTGATATGGTATTAACAAGTCAGAAGATATACATGTTCGATCACAGCCCTTACTAGAATAATGACCACAAAATGCCATCAACTTGAAACTAAAACCTAAAACTTTTGCTTGACTTATTGAGTAATACAAGGCATGTCCTCCTTAAAGTGAGTCATCAGACTATGCCCCCCCATGTTAATGCAGCATAGGAAAGGAACAAGGCATTTCTCCTGATGAATGAATATTGGCTGATCGAAGCAGTAAAACAATATACCAAACCCAAAGATTATTAGTGTTTCGGTGCTCCCCTAGCCTCCTCCAGCCCGGCAATCACAAGGATACATCAGATTATTAAACCTGTGTCCGGTGTACATTCTGGTCATTCCTTTGAACCAAACGCAATACTTTTTCGTGCTGCATAGTCTAATGACAGATTTTCTATTTAGCAGGGGTGGGAAACCTTTTTTCTGCCATAGACCAATTGGATGTGTATAATATAGTTTACAGACCATAGAAAGTATCAACTGGTCAAATATTTAATTAACTCGCCTCTAATGTGAGTTAATTTGATCCTTGTGATGTTAGTTGGTGCTGAAGATGGTGTTACTTGCACCACAAGCCTGAGGATGTCAACATTGTATCACACAGACCTAGCCTTTTCCACACCTGGCAAGGGCACCCTTAGCTGTGGCAGGTGTCCACTCTCTGGGAAGCCCAAGAAACCTGCAGAAGAAAGAGGAGCTGCAGCATCTGAGTGACCCACTGGCCATAAAGTCTCTGGAGGTGGAAAAGTCGCTGCTGAAACTGCAGGTAGAGGAGAAGGTGGAAGTCACCACCAGGGAGGTGTCCAACCTGCACCTGGTCTACGAGACCAAGCTTAACCTGCTGGACCATACTGCCAACGATAGTGCCTGGCTACAGGTAGATCTGGGAAAGATTCCGGAGGAGTACCGGTTGTGGGAAGGTTCAGATGTTCCCCACCCATGGTCTATGGCCTAAAATGAATCCAGCAGCTATGTATCTCTGTTTAGTTCAAGTTTAGTAACAGAATTTCCAAATTTCCAAAGCCTTCCGAAAGAAGGCTTATAACTCTCAATACAATGTATATTAGCCGAGCCGTGTCCAGCCGGACAGCTGTGGATTTTTATTCTCTTGTGCTTGTCCCATGATTGCTTTTCCAAAACATGTGTCTGTCTGCAGGGCAGTTTTTTGTATCTGGTTGTGGTTTAATTATCATGAATCCAGTTACATCCATATTAACATTTTAAGAGTTCTCTGCGTTCTTGATGAACAGATTAAGTTTTAATACAATAAAATTATTTTATTGTAATTTAAAACCTATGGCCAGTTATTATGACGTGCTTGATGGAAGTCTGCTCTGAAAATTGAGGACAAGAGTAAAAATAATTTTTAGTCTTGCCTCATATATTTCTACTGGTAGATCTAGAGAGAAAAGAAGGTATATTGTTATGAGTTGTCTACAAATCACAGAAAATGTGACCAAATTTACTCAACAACAGAGAAAAAAAAGGTAATTACTGATAAAAAAAAAAGGCAGGTTAAATTCCAATTCCTTGCAAAATGCAGACAAGCTAAAACCGTGCAGTATTACTGTTAAAAAATTGTGTGGCCCAAAAAACGGGGTAACGTCCACATGCGAAAGCTGCAATAAGGAAAAGTACCTTTTTTTCTAATATTAATTGGGTTGTCTTGTTAAAAAATCCTGGTTCTGGAAAGTTTATTAATAGAGTCTTTAATGGGTCTCCTCTTTCAGAACCCTTGTTAATTAGCTCCAGTACAAAAGGGTGCATTTGTCTTCGGGGCAACAACATTCAATAGGCAATATATAATACTTGCTCTGTAGGGGCGTGGGGAAATGGAACAATTGCTTTCAGAATCTCCCACAGATGATAGCTGATCAATTAGGCAACTAGCAGAGGAACACCCTGTGATTAGCTTATTTTTAGGGGATGTTACAGAATTGAGTTGTCAACAATGGGCAATAATAATTTTAAAAAATGTTCCCCTGTTAAAAGTCTGTTTCTGTACATGAATAAAGCATATCTACTCAATCGCCCTTTTAGGCTAAGTTCACGGCGTATTGCAGCAGAAACGAATGTGCGTCGCAATACGCATGCTGTTGAAAGTATGTTTTGGTCAGCGCTACTTTCATCTTCCCTGGTGCATAAGCGCCTTAAAGAAGTAGCATGTCACTTCTTTTTACAGGCGCGTGCTGTTTGCTGGGGAATACCTCGGCTTATCATAGCACTTAATGAGTGCTACAATTTTACCATATTAGTGGGGCGTACTTAGGGCACATTGCAGCACAATTATACACCGAAGTACGATCCGCAAATACCTTGTGTGAACCTAGCCTTATTATGTTTAATGATGATATTGCAAACGCTCCCTAAGAAACGAATTTGAGTGAGTTGTTTTCAAGAATTTTTAGAGCTTTTTGGCGATAATCCGTCAATAGTTATTGATTACATTTTCACTGGAGATGGAAATTGAGTGCATCACCATGACCCAGAAAACAAACAGGAGTCAATGCAGTGGGTCAAAAAAGAAACAACCCATCCAGAAAAGTTCAAAGTCACCCCATCAACTGGAAAACTGATGGCTATGAATTTCTGGGTCGGCATAGGAATTTTACTGTTGCCTCGCCTTGGCCTGAAATTGGAGCAGAGCTTGTATCCGTTTCACCTGTGTCCAGTTGTTGACTGAGGGGAATATTTCGACCTAGTCTTTGCTTCATTGCCTGTGATTCTTCCTGTTTCTTTGCTGTTTTCCCTGTTGCTGCCGAGGTTCGATAAGTATTTTCTGGTTTTAGTTCTCTGGCCTGTTTTTTAGTATTCTTCTGCTTCTCGATGTGGTACTATGAACCGTCCTGGTATTTAACCCCAGCTCGTCTGACTTCTCTTGTTTGTTTAGTGTTTGTCCTGTGTCCTCTGTTCTTCCTGGTTCGTCCTGTGTCATATTTGCGTCTGTTTTTTTTTTTTTTTTTAAACACATTTTATTGCATTTTCAACGAGTAATATCAATCTCTGACATGTTACAATGCATACAATATGCTGCACAATCTAAAGGCCAGTGCCTGACACCTGAAAGTGTTACATACAGAGTTCAAAACAGAAGGAAAGAAACAGGACAAATAAATCAAACAGAACAACAATATGCGTATGCGTCTTTTACAATATTTTACTTAGCACTCAGACAGTATATATACCTCTTTAAGTTCAATACTTCTCATACCTGTAACCTCCCCAGCGTGCCACAAATTCCCTCCTTGCAGTACCAGGCGGTATACTTTAACACTTGCATGAGAGCTTCTATCTCCCTATCCGAATAGTGTGATTCTATAAAGGCTCTCCAGCGCCTAAAAAGCCCCGTGGATTTCCTTGCGCCTCTCTGTCTCCAACCTGTCCGCCAGCGTCTGTTTCTTGAAGTCAAGTCTATCCTGATTTTGGTGGACTCTGGTGAAAGCCAAGTGGTAGCCTTAGACTCTACCTCCAAGTAGGTGTCTGATTATTTTACCTTCTTTGTGCCTGTTTGGGGAATTGTTTGTCTGGCTTGACAGAGGGAGATAAGGTTGGTTTCAACCATCGTCCTGATCTCTGGTTCATCGTAGAGGAGTCCCAAGGCCTCAAAAAACAAAGCCATCCAGCAAAGTTCTTCAGAATCAGGTTTCAGAGAGAAGGCCCAAGCTTAAGGATCCCTCTGTAAAAGAGAGATGACAGACACAACTCGCTGCTCCTCCGTGCCAGAAGAGTGGGCGCCCAAACGAAAGTGCAACTTGCAACTCTCACAAAAAGATATGAAGCTTCTCCAATTGCTGGAAAAGAGATAAAGCAAATTCACCTTGGGTTCCACAGATGTATGCAGTGAAATAACTTTCTGGGCAGATGCAATCTAATTTTGTTGGACTTTTTGAGCTAGGCCCTAAACAAGCTGAGCTGGGCCATGCATCTGGTCGTCAAGATTCTTCACTTGCTCCATGTGATTATGTAATGGAAGCGCCAAACAACTTCAAAGAGTTGTAAGACTTAGAAGAAAATCCATAGTTCAGTTTGTACATGGTCTTAGGTTCTGTCAATGTGTTTAATGTGTTTTGTCTTTTAAGAGACAAGTTTAGGTTTGGCATTGTGATTTTTACCATTTTCACATGAGAAAATGGAAAGTCACATCTAGGGCATGCATATACAACGTATCTTATTATTATGGTTCAGTGTGTCACAACAATTTATCAGGAATAATAGTGAAGTGACATATGTACAAGAAGGTATCCTAACAGCATGACCGTTTCGGAAGCACGAGGGAGGACAGATCAAGAGAAAGAGGTAAGGGGGCAAGATAGAGGGGGAGGAAAGGAAAAAAATCGCATTCAGACTGGAAGATAAAGATCACGCAATACATTCCTGACTTCAGGCATTTATAGATTTGGTAAATGTTATTAAAGGTGAAAGAGAGTATTACTAAAAGACTAAGTGCAGAATAAAAGCATTACGAAGCACTAGCTCACAGGTTTCCTAGTCACCACACTAAAATCTGGACCTTATTATCAGAGGGTGACCCAGAAGGTATCTTTCTCAAAAGCCCTATTGTTACCTAAAAGCCCTTATATCCTTTCTGTTGTACATGTAACCGTAAAATTGCAATAAAGCACTTACAGTATTCATAAAATTGCTTTTTTTTTTATAGTGAGTAACTTCTTCCAAGTCCATTTTCTTTAAAAGGTAAATTTTCTCGGGAATTTTTTGGTTAAAAAGGGCACCAACGAAATTGCTTTGGTTTTTTCCCCACGGGACTTTGTAACAGTCGCTGAATACGCTTAATACAGATTCTCAGTTAAAACTTTTCGAACAATTCACAAAAAATAATCCAAGACTGTATTTTTTCATATTATTTGGACTCTCTCCCATGATCTATTTATACCAAGGACTGTACTCAGAACGAGGGGGCGTCCCCCGCTCTAGAAAAAGTTTCTCTAGACATAGAAAGGGGTTCTTTTTGGAAGGAAAGTGCTGTGGGGAAAAACCCGCCAGAAAAAACTTGTCATGGGGAAATAAAAAAAATGAGTTCAAAAGGGACTTGGATGCTTTTCTAGAGTGCAATAATATAGCAAGCTATGGAGTTTAAGACTTTGGGGGGAAGGGGGATTGTTTCAGGGGTTATTCTGATTGCCAGTTAGAGTGGGGAAGGAATTCTTCCCTAAAAGGACAATTGGCTTCTGCCTCTTTTGGGGTTTTTTTTTCTTCCCTGGATCAACACGAAAGGGCGATGGTTTGCTGGGTTGTGTTGTCTTTTTTTTGGGCCCTTTTAAAACTACTAACCTTATTGCACATAATATTACCTCTCTACAAAGCATTGGGCGGCCTCATTTGGAATATAGAGTTTAGTTCTAGGTATAAGTTCATAAAAAAGAATGCTTTGCAGTTGGAGAAGGTACGAAGAGGAATAACTAAACTGAGAAGGGTCATGGAAGATCTAAGACCCTATTCACATCACATTTTTTGGGGCAAAATCGGATAACTTGAAAAATTTATCCAAATAGGTATTGCAGCAATGTCATGATGGGGACTTAGAATTCTATAGTGCAAACCTAGTCTGAACCTAGTTGTACTACATTTGCCCTAATTACTGAATGTTATATGCTTTATGGTCCTTAAGTATGAAAACTGTCTAGCAATAAGATTTGCTTTATTGCCCATAGCAACCCCAAACACACTCAGCTTTTAATTTTTATAAAGGCTCGGAAAAAAGAAGCGAGCTCTGTTGCTATAGGCAAAAAGACCGCTTATGAAACCATTTTCATACATAAAGCCCTATGTATTGGACAGAACAACATTCTCTACTTCTGTACAGATATAATCATCACTCACATGGACCCCTCTCCCCATTGGGGTTCACAATCTAAATTTGATATTAACCTATTTGTATGTTTTTGGAGTGTGGGAGGAACCTGGGATACCCAGAGGAAATCCAGACAAACCAAACATGGGAAGATTATGCAAACACCATGCAGATGTTGTCCTTGATCAAATTTGAATCCAGAACCCCAGCGCTGCACCATACAGTGCTTACCAATGAGCCATTGTGTTGCTCACTTTTCATAACACTGGGAAAGAAGACGTCTGCTATCAGATCCTATAGTTGAAAATTTTGGAAAAAACAACTTTTCTTGGTGCTCCCATGGCGACACTTTCCTGGTTCCCTGCTGGTCTTTGTACACCACTTTGTTTCACCAATGGAGCAGAATACAGACAGTCCCCGACTTACACTGTTCCGACTTACATCTGTCCAATAGTTAAAAATGGAGACTTATGGGGCATGCTGGTACTTGTAGTACCGTGTTCCACAGCAGATAGTAGCTGTGAAACGACAAGTTCCAGCAGGCCACTGCTGCACATGAGGTGAAAATGAGGTGAAATCTTCTTAACAGGGGCACAGACAGCAAAACAAACATAAAAACCCTTCCCTTCACTATCCAAAACTAAAAAAAACCTTTTGTGCTGGAGTTACATTTAATAAATCTACCTGTTCTGACTTACATACAAATTCAACTTATAAACAAACCTACAGTCCCTGTCACGTTCATAACGCAGGCACTGCCTGTACTGAATTTTTTTTTTGTCACTTTTGGCCTTGAATTTGTTCCTGAATCAGTGTGCCCAATCAGAGAGAGAATTCTCTATAACCTGCCTGCACTTACCTCAATGTTTAGTACAGGGAGGAAACAGGAGCTGAACTCTCATTGTTCAGTGTTCTGTTACAGATAGGACAATATGGGATCCTGGAGAGTTGCGTAATCATTGGACCCCAGGTATTGCAACATTAACTGTTCGACTGTCCCCACCAGGGCTCTTATACGTCTGGCTAAGGAACTTCAGATTTACCTTTTGTCTTGTCGAAAACAACAAGCAGATGGGATGAGTTATTTCTGATTATTCCCTTGCATATAAGGTGAGCTTAAATTTTATGAAGTAAAAGCAATAGACTGCCCTGGGCCCATGGGGGGAATACGGAATGAACCCTCCACGGGACCAAAAGACCACCAGGGAAACTAGAACGTCCCCCTTCATTGTCCTGGGCCCCAACAATTTTTAATTTCAAAACCCCTTTTTATTTCCAAGACCACCAGGCATTGTTACATTGCTATACAGGGAAAGCCTTTTTTTAATGGCCCTTTTTCGGGCCTGGCTTATTTTTATATTGTTATGCCTGGTTTAAAAAGAATAGTGCCCAGGTTTCTAAATTAGCTACAAAGGTTTAGCGGGAACTTAAAGGGGATTTGCCACCAGACCAAGTACTGACCTCCTTCAGTATGAGAGCAAGATGTAAACAAATCACGCTGAGTCATGAAGTCCCGGGGGGAGAAAGGGAGGGGGGAGGGGAGAGGGAGGAATCCAAAGGGAGCGCCCTCAAAACTTAAGTGAACTAAAAAACATTTAAAACATGGTTTTAAATTTACAGCAAGCCCAGAGCCTCAACGGCCTGCCCAGGAGAAACCTTATTGCAAAGGGCAGTTTATGAAAAGGAAAAAAATTCGGGAGTTTGACAGAGACGCACCCCAAACACACACACCCAAGCACAGAGCCTGCATAAGGGGATCCGTGACATGTTCACTCAAAAAATTAAAAACTAAATTTGGGTGAATTCTGTATAAAAAGAACACCTATTCTAAACAGCAGGGTTTAAAGCTTCTTCATCAGATAAAGCAGGGGTCTAAATAACACTAAGCTAGTTATTCTGTAACAAAAAAAAAACATAAAGCCCTTCCCCGGGGCCTTAAAAAACCCCCTTCATTCTGCCTGTTTAAACCATTTAAAAAGTGATTACGCAAGCGCGGGCCCCTCAGCTCCTGGGGGCGTGCTTGGGAAGGGTTTGTGTAACCAAGGGGGGTTGAGAAAAAGGGGTAGCTCTCAGAGTTTTAAATTTTTTTTAAACACAAAATTTAGAAAAATGATTTAAATAAACCCCTTTTTGGAGGGTTTCCCCCGTCAAAATTACCCTTTTGGGGGCAAAACCCCTTTTAAAAAACATAGCCCATCTTTTAAAAAACTAGTCTTTGACCAGTCTAACCCCCCATGCCCCCCTTTGCCATGCTCCAATCAAACAAAATTTTTCCTTTATCTTCAGAACCCCCTCAACGTGTTATGTTGTTGAAGGAGGGGTGGTTCTGGAACTATCGTCTTACTGATTTCCCCTTGATGCATAAAAGCTTAAAAATTTCAGGGTTTTCCCGGTAAGGAAAATTTGGGATGAAGAGGGTCTTGGGAGGTTAGGTTTCCACCTGAAATTGAATTTTTTGTGTCGACTAATTCGACTGATGTTATGGAAAAGATCATTGTAAATTATGAAAGTGTTTATCAGCATTCATTTTATTTTCAATAGGTCATAGGCTGCATGACCCAGCTACTGAGAGGCAGCGGGTAATTTTAACATTTTATGACCTATTAAGGCTTCCAATATTGGACCTTCTGGTCATGCTGAGCTACAGGCAGAGGTTACTATTGATGTTGAACTATGTCTGCATTAACCCGGTTTTTTATACATGTAAAACCTTTGATCAAATTTTACCTTTCATATCTGTTATAATCGCTTATAAACCTGAAAAAATTTATTTTTTTTCCTTTTTTTAAATGTACTATGTATACATGGGAAAAGGGTAAACCTTGGAAAAAAGTTAAAAATTTCCCACATGTAATTCAATAATCTGTAATTTTGAGGTAAGTATAGCTCACCCGGCATATTGTTATAGTAAATTAGTTTCAATCTTTTGTTTCTCACAACTTAAAAATATAAGCATTTCATTCACATTCTGCCCAAATCAAAAGAAGACACAAAAAAAAGCAAAAAGAGTTCCCCCAGTCCCCCCGCACAAACCTTTTTGGGAAAATTTTACATTCCTTTTAACTTCAAGGGCGGTCACATTTGGTGTGGGTTTAAAATGTGGCACTTATATTTTCCTTGTTCTGCAGACCTTTTAAAAAGAAAATTTTAAAAATTTCAACCCAACAAAAATTTTTTTATTTAAATCCGGTGTTTTTTTTCCCCCTTTTCTTTTTTACTGTATTTTTTGGGTAAACCCAAACCCGGGATTTGCCTGTGCCGTGTTTCCGGCCCCCCAAATCTTCGTGTCTGGAAGAACAAATGGTTTATATAAATATTACAAGAGACAGTAATACTGTATTTTAGAAATTTTTTTTTATTTAGTTACTTTTTCTTTTGAATAAAATTTGGGAAAACAAATTTTAAAAACATGGTATAGTTTACTGTCTACTTTTGTAACAGATATTTTCGCTATGCTTTTTAAACTTTTTTGTTTATGTGTAAAAAAGCTTTAAAAACAATTTTATTTTAAAAGAAAAAAAAGGGGTAGTGCAAAGGGATAAATGGGCTTTGTTTTTCCCAATTTTTTTGTTTTCCCGATCCCAAAAGTATCACCCCAAATCTATGCAAATTTAGTAAACCGTTTGGGTGTGATCAATAATTGTGTTAAATGACGACAACTTTGATACATATACTTTCTTTTTCCCAAACCCTTTGGGAAATTTTGGGGGCACAAAAAACCCCAGGGGACTCCCATAGCAATTTCTTTTCCTGCTTTTCCCCCCAATTTCCCGGTTTACAAAAGCAGCGAGAAACTTTTCCTAGGTATTTTGGGGGAAAACCCCTGGGCCCCCATGGAAAAATAAGATTGGTTTGGGGGTGGGGCTGGGAAACCCTTGTTTTGGGTGGCGGATTTAACAGATGAGGGGTTTTTTTTTAACTACTTGGACAATTTTTTTAAAATTCAGCATTCTTTTTTTAAAAACCCCAAATTCATTCAAACCCAGTATCACATAGAAATCCAGAAAGCGACTTCCAGTAGCCATAGTTGGGTTGCATCACATAAAATGGCAGCTCCTATGAGTACTTTCCATCAGCATTGACAATAGGTCATAGTGGCTGTCAGCAAATAACTGCACTCTGTTCTGCATAGGGATTTTTGGTGGGGTGCATAAACACAATATAAAAATACCCTGTACAAACAATCCTATTTACTATTCCCCTTAAACGGGTTTTGCCACAAGTGAGTTCCTTACCTCTAATCTCTCAGAGAGAATATAAACAAAGCATGCTGATCATGAACGGCTGCGGGGGTGAGAGGGGTGAGCAGAGAGCGAGGAGAAGGAGCTTTCTGCAATGTTTACTCAAATAATTACATTACAACCAGTGGTTTTCTCAATACAGCAGACAATTTTTATAAACTGCATTTTCTCCCACCCCCTTTGAAGCTCCTTCATGTTCCCGTCATCAGATGAGAAGTGCAAACACGCAAGATCGGCTCCTGTCAGTGTCCTGGTCTGTCTAATGTAAACTTTCAGGAAACTAAGGGGGACTGAGCAATGCTGTAGCTTACTTCACTTTTTGTAATCACAATATTTAGAAAAGTGATTAAATACCCATTTTGGAGGATCCCACGTCAACATTACATCGTGGCAAACCCCTTTAACTGGTAATTTAATACAAACAGTAATAATATATAAGCATCATTCAGTGGAGGTCACAAGGTATTTTAAGTGGTGTAACCTTCCTCTGCATTATTACTGCAATCATAATTGAATGATCTATGCATACAGGAATATATAATAAGGAAATACATGTTCTTTAATAATAAATTAGGTTTTCCCCCTGAATTTTACAGACAAGTAATCTCCATCTACTCATTTCCCCAAAGAAGTAATTAGTAAACCCCTTGCCACACATCACATAAATAAGGTTGCAGGCCGCACACTTAATAACCTGTAACTGAAGGACAAGCTATGTGAGCATTATTAAGTCTTTATGCACATAAAGCATTACATCAGTAAGGGCCCTGTCCCCACGGCACAAAGGGTTTTTCCATCAGTTTTACAGACGGTTTTTGGATTTGAAAGCCGTCTGTAAACCGACTGTCAAGCTTCTACATTTTCCGCGGATTTTTTTTTACAACCGCGGCGTTCTTAAAAACATAGAACAGGCATCCTCAAACTGGGCCCCTCCAGCTGTTGGGAAACTACAACTCCCACCCATTCCCACTGTTATAGTTTTTATATAAATGCATGATGGGAGTTGTAGTTTCCCAACAGCTGGAGGGCCGCAGTTTGAGGTTTGCCTGACATAGAACATGTTCATTTTTCCCGCCCACTTTCAGGCGGAACATGAACAAGTGGGTGCAAAGGGGGACGGCTTGAATCCGCAAAACCACGGACAAAAGCCTTTCCCCCTGCGTGCCAAAAAAAGCCCAAAAATACCGGTCTGGATTTCCTGATTGGTATTTGGCCCTTTAACCGTGTAAACACAACCTAATGGTTAAAGTGTGAACCCCTTTTCCAGAGTCAGGGATCTGGGGGGATGAGATGAATCATCCCCTGTTGCCAATACTGGATTCCTGCAATTATCTGTTACCAAGTTTATACTACGGGCATTACTTTTCAATGTAATCCTGCCTTTGTCGTGATTATAAGATGACCCCTGAGAAATGATCTCTACAGAACAGGAAGTTTCAGACTATAATGAGGCTCATTGGCCAGTGTGAAAGCTGCAGGATTTCAGGTTTAAATTTTTGGGCATGATTGGACATGGAAAATGAGGAAAAAACACCACTTCACATTGTTAAAAAATGTTTTACTTTAAACAATAGGTCACTTTACATTTTGAAGCCCAAAGATTTTTTCAGCATTTGCCTCCTTGCTTTTTGAAATACATTTTAACTCCTTCCTGACACTTGACATAAACTTTGTGACCATGGTGGACAGGGGTTAAGGTTATGCAGCATATCAACACTTTGGGTAAAAGTCCAATCTATGCAAATATTGCTGTATTTTTAAGAGGTAAACAGCATAAGAGGTACAATTGCCAGGCTGTACATGGCCACAGGTGCAGGAAAACCTCTATATGTATGTATGTCACAATTTTTGCTTTTGATTAAATAATTACTTTACGGATCTGTTACTGATTCTCTTATTGATTGTAAATTACACTGGATTTCCCTGCATAAGTGGATGCATTAAACTACTATCTACAGCATTGGGATCACTGTCATTCAAAGAATGTTCCCTTAAAAAGATGAGGTCTCCAAAATTAGAAAATGTTTCAAATTAGAGAATTTTGTTTGAGAAACCCTGGCATGGGAATACGAAGTCCCTCATTGCCTCCGCAGATATGGAAACCTCATCTAACTGCTCCCAAAGCCCTCCTGCTCAATGGGTTTAATTATAATGAGTAAACTTTGCTTTTCATCTCAGTTTACAAGTCAAAAGCCCAAATATAACTAGACTACTGGGCACAATTCTCTTAGCTAAAATAATAAGCGGGGCACAAAGATTTCAGGAAAAAGGGGGAGAGTTAGTTGGGTTTAGGGGCAAACAAAAACAGGCAAGGTCAGGAAACGTAGCGGAACGGACTGGTACACGGTTGATCAAAACGGAACGCCAACACTCTCTAAAGACACTGAACGCACACCAACAATCTGGCAGAGAGTGCAGGGGGCGTGTACAATATATAGGACCAGCGGCCGGCAATTGACAAATTACCGGCGCGCTGGCCCTTTAAATCCAGACCAGCCGTCGCATGTGCGCCCTAAGCAGCGGGTACGCGCGCGGCGGCTGGCACAGGCAGGAGCAGGGAGTACAGGAGCAAGGACGGGTAAGTAGACTGGCGCCGGAGCCCGGGCAGAAGGGGGATGGTAGCGGGTGGCCGCGCCACCCACCATGACACTCAGTAATATATACACTATACAATATCTTCAACATACAGTGATTTTACCTGGCACATTGCTTTCCTGTGGACATTGAAATTTTGTTTTGGTTTCAAGATATTTTTGTCCCAGACCTGATCCACCAAAAAATTCAAAAAATTTAATACTTGTGTGTGCAGTGATTGGCGGTTTTGGTTTGAAACCTCTTTTACAGTACTGTGTAGGGGGGCCCATGTTTTTTCGCTCCCCCCTGTGTCAGGGGGAGCAGTGCTTTGGGCCAATTTGGGGGACAGTCCTATTTTCTTTTTTTTTTGGTCCCTTTTTTACATGACCCAAAAAAGTTTCCTGTCCCATTTTTTGGGAAAGGTCATTTACAGTTCCCAGCGCTTTTTTCTGATATTATATGAAAGGGTTTGCTTTTTCGGGTATTTGCTATCTGTTTAAATTCCCTTTTTTAATCTTTAGTTTCCCTTTTGTCAGTGCAGTATGTCGACGGGGGATCCCTTTGGGCCCCCCAGAGGAATTGTTTAGGGTTTCCCCCCCCAAAGTACGTACTGAAATCTCCTTTGCCCCCACCCCCCTTTGGGGTTTGTTTCCAGCCGGGGGGTTTTCTTGTTTCAATTTAAAATTTTGGGTGTGGGCACACTAAGCTGTAATAAAGATGGGGCACTGGGGCTTTGAGTCCCCCTCACCTAATTGCAGCGGGGGGGCAGGGGTGGTAAACATAAGAGGTCTGAAGAAATATTCCTCTTCCCCGAAAGATACATTTTACGCAGAAAGCTAAAAAACACAAAAAGGGTTTTTAATTAAATTTAAAACCAAAAAATTTTTGGTCTTTCATTTACGAAATAACACTGCTAAAACAAACCCAGAATCCCGGGGGCCCCACTATTAATAATTTAATAAAAAAATTTTCCCACAAAGACCAGTTATCACCAAACCACAAAATTACCCCCCCCCCAAAAAACCAAAATTTTTAGTGACTGAAAAAAAATTTTTTTCCTTTACTGCTTTAAAAAACCATTTTACTTTCCCCCCAATATTACCACCATAAAAGTGGTGGGATACCAGTTGTAAACGGGAAAATTTTCTGAAACACATATAAGTGATTACATTCAGGCTCACAGGAGACGTTGGGGCCCTGATGAGTCATTTCCTTCTCTGATTATTCTTTTCCTTTACATCTCCTCGGGTTTCCAGACCACCATGAGGCTTCTCCCTGGTCAGGACTTGCAGTTTTTTCCAAAACAAACATCTTCGAAATCCTTTTCCAGCACTTTCCCACCTCTGTACAAACTCCCCATTTATAGCGTCCCAATGGTAATAATGACCCTCTTGTACCCTAAAGAGTAAAAGTGCCCCCATAGCTATGGGATTCCTGTTTTGAGTACCAAGTTTTGATCATCTTTTATAGTAGTTGAGTAAACCCCCAATATAGTAGGTAGGGACACCCACAAAATAGGTAAACTCCCTTTTAGGTAGAGATATAGGCCCCCCTATAATTAGTTATATAGGCACCCTGTAGGTAGGTATATTTGTTCCCCTGTGGTAGTTTTAAAAGGGGGCCCCATGGTATATAGGGTCCCGTTTGGGAGATTTTATAGGCCAAAATGTAGGAGTTATAAATACCCCTTGAGGTAGGTATAGAAACAAATGAAGGAAATTTAAAATTGGCTTCTTATTGTAAATAGCCCCCCGTAAAAAGGGGGTTTCCGTAGAGCGTTTTGGGCATACTCCTGTCAAGGGGGGGCCCCAATCAAAAATGGGGGCCCCCTAAAATGTTTTTAAAAAAAAAGGGAAATATTTAAAGGGGGGGGCCCCCTTTGAAATTTTGGGTTTTATGGGGCCCTGAAAGGTTTTTTTAATGGGTGATGGCAGCCCTGCCTGTAGATATATATAGGCCCCTGTAGGTAGGTCTATAGACCTCCTTTAGGTAGTTATATAGGCCCCTGTAGAAACATATATATATATATATGTATATATATGCCCCTGTAGCTATGTAGGCCTTCTCTTGGTAGATATGAGCCTCTTGTAGGTAGGTTTTTATATCCCCTTTGCGAGGGAGGTTTTATTTAACCCCTGTAGGTTAAAATAGCCCCCCTTTTTAAATATAAAAGGCCCCCCTTTAGGGGACTTTTATAGAGCCCCTTACATATAATTATGCCCTCTGTAGAAAGGTAGACCCCCTATAGGTATCTTGTGACAGTGAGTCTGTCGGTCCCCAAGTCGACACAGTCCGACACTGGGTTGATGACATTTTGGGGTCTTGAAAACAATTGCCAGTTTTCCATAGAGTAATGGTTTTTAACATACAATGATCATTCAGGAACCAATTGGGGATTGTTGATGGGGCCCCGTGGGGGGTGTGTGTGTATATGTATTGGTGTGTGTGGGTGTTGGAAAATGTGTGTGTGTATGTGTGTGTGTGTGTATGTATATGTATGTGTGTGTGTGTATGTCTGCCTGTGTGGGTATGTATGTGTGTGTGTGTATGTATATGTGTGTGTGTATGTATATGTGTATGTGTATATGTATGTATGTATGTTTTAAAAACTCAAAAAACAAAAAATTAAAACTTAAGGGGGGAAACAAACATCTGTTTTATTTAGCTTTTAACTTTTTTTTTAAAGCCGACAGAAAAATTTTTTCCCAACCCTTTTTGCTAATCATCATAAAAATATGCGGTCAAAAAGTTTTTTTAATTTTTCCCTTTGGGGTTCCTGTGCCTATCCCAAGCAAAACAATCATGTTTGGGCCAGCGTACACACATGAATTTTTGTTTAAATGCAACCATTAATTATGGTGATCGTTCTATGTAAGGTCGACTACAGTAAGCACACTATAGTAATGAACCAGTGTTTTTAAGGGAACCTGTGTAACTAATGGTGTCTGTGCTTACTTAAATCTTAGTCGGAAAGTTTGTTTTTCCCGCATTTAAACGTTGGTCTCTACTGAAAATTGTTATGGGGGAAAGGGGTTTTAATTCATTGTTTTGGGTATATTTTTGGAGAAAATTAACCCCTGTAAACTAAAAGCTTTAACGAAATTTTTCACCCTTATTTTTTTTTTATTTTTGACTGTCAATATTTTTCAGAGGAACTAAAACCAGAGTTTTTTGGGAAAATAAAAGGGTGGTTTGGGAAATTGACCAAGGGAGGAGGCGAATCTTTTTGTTGGCCCCACAAACAAAAAAAGCCTACTTCTCAAAATAGCCACAGGTCGCACTCATGCAGCTATGCTACATGCAGTGTGGCGACATGGGCGGGCCCCCTTTTACCCCTTTTTGTGTCAGTTTTAGTAATTTTGTATTAATTCCCATAATAATTATATTAAAAGAATTATTTTATAATTCAAACTACCCAACTTAATTCAGATAAAACCCAAGGAGAGTTGCTGAAATTTTGTATTATTTCCCCTTTGCTAAAAGTACCGAGATGACTTTTGGCATGCAAAAAAGGGGAAATTTAAGTTAAAATTTTTAAATATCGGGAAAAAAAGATAAAGCGCTGCTTCTTTTTGCCAAAATTAAATTTTTTTACTGTAAATTTCAAAAAATAATTTTTTGTTTTCTTTTAGGTTATTACCAAATACTAGAAGAAGAAATCAATGTTTGAAAAATGTTGGTTACAAAAAAATCAGCTATATACCTTAAGGACTTCTACAAATGTGCCTATGGATACCCTATTAAAACATTTAGGTGGACAGGAGAACGGGGGGCGCCCAAAAGTCGGCTTTCCTTTTTAGTCCAAGGGGCTAGCGCAGCCCTGTTCCTTATTTTTTTAAAAAAAAGAAAATCCAGTTTCAGGACATTACGGCGGGGGGCAGCACTTTGTAATGGGGTGAGATCGGGGGGTGCTGGAGGCGGGGCGCACTACAACCATACAAAATAAAAATTTAAAAATTCAGTTAGGGCCCAAACCCAGGCCCCTTTTTCTGCGGGAAACCCAAGACCCTTTTTAAAAATTGGTTTCCCCTGGCCTAAATTTGTCGTTTTAGCGTTTAGAATGTGCCGGGTTTTAAACCTTTAAACCCCGCAGTAGCCCGGGGTTAATAGATTGGGCCCTTTTCTCCCACAAAAAATTTAGCGCAAAAAAAATGGCGCCTGGGCCCCAAAAAAATCATAAATTTTCCGCCCTATATTTTTTTTTTAAAAAGGGAAAAGGTCCCAAAATTTTTAAAAGGGCGGGGAGAACTTTAAACTCAACACTGGGGCAGTTTTAAAAAACTGATGACCCCAGCCCCAAATTTTTTCAAATCGGGGTTCCCCACTCCGGGAACTTTGGCAGAAGCATTTGAAATTTTAAAGGGTTATTCCCATTTAGACTTTTTTATGCAACAAACTTTTTTACATGCCATCCCCTTAAAAATTGTGCCATCAGCCTTTGGACCCAGATACCAGGGGCCCCAAGGGGGGGGGCCCGGACTGGGCCCAAAAAATCACCCGGGGCAAAAAACCCCCCCTCCCAAGCCCACATACAATATCCGCCCCCACATACAAAAAATCCCCGGGCCACCAGCCCCATAAAATATCCGCCCCCAATAAAATTACCCCCCCCCCACAAAAAAATTTCCCCCCCAAAAATAAAATACCGCCCCCCACATACAATATCCCCCCCCCACGACCCCACATACAATATCCGCCCCCAGGGCCCCACATAAAAATATCCCCCCCTCTGCTAAAAATTAACACCCTAAAAACTTTCAGAAAGAAATAAACTTGGCGCACGGGCGCTTTATTCACGGGGTTTAGGGAAAAACGTCAGTTTTTTTTAAACAATTAGGGAAAAGTGTACGCTGCCCCTATAAAAAATGCTGTTTAAATTTACAAAAACCGTTTAGAAAGGGGTTTAAGTCCAGGGGAAAAAGAATATAACACTGATCCAACAGAAGCAAAATAAC